>CM019148.1:276076525-276089841 GCA_009733165.1 Naja naja
ACTGAAAGGATCCTGAAAAGAATGGAATTAGCCCTAATTGAAATGAACCCCACAGGAAAAGGTTCCTACTAGACCAAACCAACAGGAACCTACTCACTCTCACCTCAAACTCAGTTACAAAATCTACCCAGCACTCTGGGACAAATCCAAACAACTAGCCCTCTGAAGAAGCAGAAACCTCCCACAAGACAGACACACACCAACAAATTCCACAGACTAGAGAAACACCAGAAGTCCAACCCCACACAACAACAATGCATAAAACAAACACACAACATATCAGACAGAACCCTCACCATAGCAGAAACCAATGTCCTTTCCAAGGGATTCAACTTTGCAGTCGCCCCCAAGCATCCCCACAAAACATCATATGGAGTTGAAGCTAGCCTAACCAAAATTAGATGTAGCCAATAAAATCAGACTTGAGTCACCGTCGTCCTCTGCTCCAGCAGTCCACCCAGAAGCAACTTACACAGAGAAGAACAAAAAGCACTCACCACCTTGAGGAAAGACAACAACATAATCATTCTCCGAGAGACAAAGAGACAGCGCCACGGTCATGATGAACACATCTGACTACCAATCCAAACTATACAACCTACTCCAAGACCCTGCTTACAAACCTCTAAATACAGACTCCACCACCTACCTGGAAAAAACCACAAAATCCAAAATAAAAGCCTCTCCATCAGTGAAGAGATCCACCAAAGAATCATTCCCAGAGAAAAATCATCCAGATGCTCTAAGCTCTATGGCCTCCCCAAGATACACAAAGAAGGAACACCACTCAGACCCATAGTCAGCTCCATAGGCTCACCTCTACAGAATCTTGCCAAATTTCTCACCAAACAACTCCAGCCCTACACAGAATCCATCACCTCACACGTACAAAACTCTTTCCTTCATAGAAACAATAAAAAACAAAACCTACAAAACCTACAAAACCTACAGAACCTACTCGTGAGCTTCGATGTCATATCCCTCTTTACCCAAGTACCTATTAAAGAAGCCTTGACAGCTATCCAAAACAAATACAACCCCCTAAGCACATCCTAGATCTGACCAACCACTGCCTAACCAACATACTTCATCCACAATGGACAAAGATACAAACAGATAGAAGGAGCACCTATGGGATCACCCCTGCCATCGCCAACCTATACATAGAACACTTTGAAACCAACAGTCTAGACAAATCGAACACAAACCCAAACTCTGGCTTAGATATGTAGATGACACTTTTGTAATTTGGCCACATGGGAAAGAAAACTGGACAACTTCCTCACACATCTCAACAGCCTACACCCCAAAATACAATTCACCATGGAAACAGAAGCCAATAACCAACTTCCCCTCCTGGACATCCTAATTTACAAAAACCCAATGGCTCCCTAGGACACACCACTTACTGGAAGAAAACACACACCAACTGCTACTTAAACACAGAATCCCATCACCACCCTGCAGATCAACTCCATAGCCAAGACCCTCATCTCCAGAATCAAATGCCTAGCTGACAAAGATCACCTGAGAACAGAATTACACACCCTCACTTGACGTATTAATTACCAACGGATTCCAAAGAAACATAATTACCAACCTAATCCTAAGGGAGACAACCCCCAAAAACCGAGACATAGAACAGGACAATGGTATCGCCCTCCTCCCCTACATCAAAGGCACCACAGATAAAATCAGCAAATTCTCCACACAACACAATATCAGGGCCTTGGCACTGACCAAAAATAGCCAACATCTTAACAAACCCCAAGGACAAGATCCAGCTATAAAACCAAGGAGTTTATGAAATACCATGCAAAAATTGTCCAGCCACATACATTGGACAAACCAACAGGAGAATAAATGCACGCTCGAGAACACAAGCACGCGTCAGAAAAGAAGAAAATACTTCCTCCCTTTTCCAGCACCTTAAAGCCACAGGACATGAAATTAATTTGGGGGTCCAAATTAATCTCCAATACTGAACACTTACTGAACAAGAGAATAATCAGGAAGCCATCGAAATAGAGAAACACCCCCATAACACGAATAAACGGGATGATACCTCCCGTCTACCAGACATCTGGAAACTAGCCTTATCAACAAACAAGTCCCAGCCAAGAAAACCAACACGGATCCAAAACAACACATGGCGCCATCACCAATCTCCTCACCAGACTCAAACCCAAACCCATCCCATAGACAAAAGGCAACCACTGTCCAGAAACCAGACCATGGCAGCATCACCAGCTGCTACACCCTCAACCCCAAACTAAGCAAACTGACACACACCAGAACGCATAGCCAGACCTCAAACTCAGAGCCAAACCAAAGCCCAGAACATTACATCACAGCAATCCACTCAGGATATCACATCACGGAATTCAGGAGTTCACACTACAAAACCTCAGGATGTTACAACACAGCCAATGACCCAGGAGATTACAGCACAAGATCCAGGAGGTCACAACAATAGAACTCAGAAGGTCATCACACAACCCATTACCTAGTTTGTTACAACACAAAAGGCTGATAGACACACAGCCAGTACCTCAGCCACACAGGTTCTTACGAAAAAGCCAACCAATCTGCAAACATCAACTCCATCAACCAATCAAGAAGTAACAACACAGCCAACCAACCCACTTACAACAGAGCCAGCACATCACACCTCCCCACCAGTTTTTATAGAGAGACGGCAGCTCCGATCACACTTTGCTCACACAAGCACGAAGCCGAAAGCACCAGCCTGAAGATGGTGAGTGGGACCTCATCAAACCATCACCAAGATACTCTCAATCTTACATGGGAAAGACCGAACACACCAAGACTTGCATACCTGTACCCATGAAAATCTACGGAAACACACACACACACACACACATACATACATACATATATATATATACTTATTTTTAGGGTTTTTATTTCAGTCTTTCTGCAATGATAAAATTACTGATTTCTAACAGAAAGCAGAGAAAGGTTAAATGAGAAGGGAAGAGGTATTTTTAGAAATGTTTTCTGTCTGTCCTCAAAATGTAGGCCAATCTCTTCAACATGACAGCCTAAAGTTATACACCTATAATCAGACCTCTAAAAGTGACCTAATTTTTAAAGGCAACTTCCTATTGCTGTACATTTCAAAGTAATAGAAGATGGAGATATGGAACAGCTCTATAAATCAAGCTTCATGCAAATATGTATAATTTAGGGACCTTTCAGTGTTTCAGAATAATGTAATGCTTTCAATATATGCACTATATTCAGCATATTCAGTATTCTGCAAAATTACTCTAACTATAAGATCAATAGGAGACAGTGAAGAGATGGAGGAGAACCACTTATCCTTTCTCTATCTAAAATAGATCCAATAAGCCTCAGTATATCTCTAAAGGGCATTGTACTACATTCTTGAAATTATGAAGTTGGAAAATGGACCATGCTAGGCTTCCATGCCCCAAAGCAGAACTCCTAGTTGCACATGGATCATCATGCAAGGATCTTGTAACAAATTAAAGAAAGCACAATGCAACTGTCAATGCAATGCATACTTAAAAGCTGTGGTTATTTCTTGGGAAAATCTCAAAGCTCACCACTCAAGCCCCTGATGTTTTTTTTCCCCACAGAGATAGCTACTATACTAGTAAAGTATAATTTGTTTTTTAAACAAGTTTTATTCAGTTTTAACGGTTCAAATAAGGCTCTTTTAGTAGACAGCATATTCCTGGGTCATCACTTTTACATGCAAATATGACAATAGTTCTATATTCATTTTGACATTTAACTTCCTATTTTATCCCATTTTTACTTCCATTCCATTTTTGGCAAACAAAGGGCCAAACAAATTAATCCTAGTCTCAAATCTTAATCTCAATCTGTATAACCCCCCATTTCATTTCAAATTAGTTGTAAATATTTTTTAAAACATTTCTATATCTTAAAATAACAATATGTTTGCCCATCATATAGAAAATAAAGTTTGTCCATATCTATCCTTTAACTATCTTCACATTGTTAATATTCTTTTATCATTTACATATTTCTTTTATCCGTCAGATTTGCCCTTTCATCACATATTCTCTCCATAATTCTAAATCAATACAAGCTTTAACACAAAAAAAGAATAAAAAGAAAACCTAGACTTGCCCCCCCTTTACTACTTTGAAAGTGACACCTCAGTGGTTAACATATTAACATAGTGATAATCATTCCCTTTAAAGCAAAAGATAGAATAAAAGAAAAAAGAGAAAAGAAAAGCTACATAACATTATATCTCTTTTCAATCGGGTTCTGCAACACATATCCCCCCTAAAGTTTGTTTATAGTTCCAAAATAATAGTAAAAATAACTAACCTTGGTTACTGACAAATCTGGTTTTAAACATCTTCAAAATCATTTCAGTTAATTCAATTTATCTAATCAACATTTACCTTTCTTTTATAAATAAAAAGTAAAAGTGTAACCTTCATCTAATAAAATTGTCAGTAACCTCTATTGTTTTACATTTTATGATTACAATATATTCTTATTACCCTCTTCTCCATGCAGAACCCCCTTCTTAATACATTAACCATTATCTCTATGTAAATGAGTTTCTTTCTTCAATATATAATTCCATATTTCTATCTTCTGCTCTTGTTTCTTGTTCCTCTCCTCCTTTTATCCTGCTATATCCCTTCTCCATCCAATTTGAATCCCTCTCTCTCTTTGCTTTCTGCTCCCTTTTCTTCTGGACCTTTCTAGCATGCCTAATTTCATAAATGTTCCTTTATTATTTCTTAGGTTTTGTTTTTAACCACCCTTCCTTTCCCTTTTATTTGTATTAATCTTTGTATTAATTGTCTCTTTAAAATTTTTGTGCTGGCTCCTCCCTTTCCAAGATTCCTTCTTCTTGTTATTTGTTCGCCATTTCCATGCCCATGTCTTCTGCAACGAGCCAAATGAGTTCAGTCACTTCCGTAGCAGTTTTTTCCTTTCCTTATTTCTTCTTCTTTAAATTTTCTAAGATCTTAGCCCAAGTCCAGAGTCTATATCAATATCACCAACTAATCCAGCAGTCTGTCTTTTATTTTAATTCAAACTTTCACTTTCTATGGGTCTTGCTTTTTTGTTTCAGTGTCTCTTTAAAATTGTAACAACTCCAATTCACAAAGGAACAAGATATTTTCCTTCTTCTTTAAATTCCAATTTTTATCCACAAAGTGGCACTTTCTGTTACACGAAATCTTCTCCCTTTCCTTTTATTTTAATATTCAGGATTTTTCGAGCCCCAAACTTAAGTTCTTACGCCAGCTTCTTCCTTTCCCGGTTCGAGGCCTCTTATAGCTGTCAAAGATATTTTACTTATTATTTTTTCCTTCACTTGACACTGCGCCGCTTCTTCTTTTTAAAAAAAACTCATCTTTATCTTAATCCCGGGGTGCCTTTGTTGATCTTACCATCCGATACCCCGGTTCCTCTGCTGTCAACTTCTTTCTTTCCTCCTGCACCAATCTTAGTCCAGTTGAGACCTTCTCTTTGAGGTGGCCATATTGACCACCACTTCTTGTCGTCTTCAGAGGGAAAAGACCAGACCCAAAAGGGGGGAGATCGGCTCCCCTCACTCTGGCTGGCAGCTTTCCCTTTCTCCGCCGTCCCTCCGAGGCAGCTTCAGCCCTGAACCATAAGGATCGGAGCTCTCCAATGCAAGAGCCAGGCTGCGGTCGCAGATGATCGCAAACCGCCGCCCGTTAGCGAGAAAGCTCAACCCGGAAGTCGCTAGTAAAGTATAATTTGTTGTAGGTCAGAGTATTAAAACTCAGTAAAGCAAGGAATTTCTGATACTGGAGTGACTCAACTTACACAACAACCATCGGGGATGTACATGCTTTGAAAATGATATGGAAGGAGGGCTTTGGACTTCATATGAGCAAAAGCATAGCTACTCTTTGCTAACGTTAAAGTCAGCTTGTCTTGTTTTAGTTTTCTGCACAAACAAGAAAAAGATGCTAATGCTTTAAGGCTTACACTGACTACATGCTGCTGTAATAATTCAGTCCATTAGACCTGTCTATTCAAAGACCTATTCAAAGTGGACCAGAGAGGAGAAAAAACAATTCCCAAAACACAAGGATGAAATGGAGACTCTCTTCCTTTTTTTAAAAGTGCACCTAAGAGAGGAAGGGTACAGTGTTTAGTGGCTTAATGACACTGGAGTTGGCTTTTGCTCTGGCAGCTCCTGTCACTTGCCTCACCTAGCAGTTCAAAAGCATTTATATGTGAGTAGATAAATAGGTACCACTTTAATAGGGAGACAAGCTGGAGCTTCATGCGGACAGTTAGAATCCTGCTGGTGCTGGACTTTCCTGGTTGTGATGCCTGTTTGAAGGCAGCTTTGGTGGAGGGAAAGAGCCCTGGATTGACGCTGCAGGAAAGCTGCTTGTCTTTCTTTTTGGTGCTGAGCTAACTCCCCACCCATCCATGGCACACTTTGGGAAGCACGCAAATATGAACTAAACAGGGCTAGTAATCCTATGCAGCCAATTTACTACACTGTATTAGCATTGTAGTCTTCTGGTTAATGTAACATCACCATACCCTAAATAAATAAACCTAAGAGGGGGAAACCTACCCGCCTCTGTATTAGAGTTTCCCAGGTTTTTCTCTACCCTTTACTTGGAGGGGCAGATGAGCAAACTTTCTTTTAGTGTTTCAATATCAAAAATTAAAATTTCCCCATATTCACTACATTAATCAATTAGATACCTTCTATCAACAAGCATTGGTAATACCAATATTGCAATCTGTATTGAAATATTCAAAGAAATACTGAATATTTTCTTTCCTTAAGCCACAATTTTAATTCATTTTTAAAATGTTCTTTATTTTATAGGCAGGTAGCTCCTCTGCAATCTGTGTATAAAATAAATAGCCAATATAAAATAAATAATAACTCTAAAAGGGTCGTGATGGCTCAGCGGTTAAAGACCCTAGGCTTGTCAGCTGGAAAGCTGTCAGCCTGGCTTTCAGAGCCGAGTGCCATGGGGTGAGTTCCCATCCTTGCCCTGGCTCCTGCCCATCTAGCAGTTTGAAAGCATACAAATGTGAGTAGACAAATAGGTACCACTTCAGTGGAAAGGTAACAGCATTCCATGAGCCTTGGCATATAGCCATACTGGCCACATGACCACAGAAATGTCTCTGGATCCTTTGGCTAATAAATGGAGATGAGCACCATGCCCTAAAGTCAGACAGCAGAATTTGGTACTGCACCAAACTTAAAGGTAAAGGAAGCCTTTACCAGCTCCTCTCACTGTCTTCTTACACGCTGTTAAAATTTCAGTGCTTAACAGATATTTTTAGGCTAAGGATCAGAGGTGGAATTCTGACCAGTTCTGGAGAACTGGTAGCGGAAATTTTGAGTAGTTCAGAGATCCGGCAAATGCCACCTCTGACTGGAGATTTTATAGTATCCTTCCCCTGCCAGCCCACCAAGCCACGCCCACAGAACCGGTAGTAAAAAAAATTGAATCCCACCACTGCTAAGGATGTTTCTATAAGTAGGTCCATGCCATCTATAATATTATAAATTAGGAATTCAAAATGGATTCTGCTAACTAGTCACCCATGAGTATTAGTTTGAAATCTATTCCAAAATCATATATATGGCTGGAAATATTGCAAAATAATAAATACAATGTTTGTCTGTATGTAATACATGATACAAGGTACTGCTTTCTTTATGAAGGATGTTTAACAAACTTGTCATCATATTCCATAGCTGAAATTAGCAAGGCTGCATTCAATATTTTTTTATTTTTTATTATTATATTAGTATATTTTATAATTCATAAGAGCCTGTGGTTTCTCTCAACTTCTAAAAAAAGACAGCAGAATTTCACATGAAAAACTATAATATATTCCCTCATCTACATACTTTCTGTCAACAATAATGAAGATAAAATATGGCATTTAAATTATCTGTTAACATAATGGTGCAGTTTATCAAAACAACTCTTTCATATTTTTGTCAGATTGAGCAAGCTTCATTCTGCCTGATGTCAACATTACATTTACAGCAATTTTAAACCTTAAATTCCACCAATAAGAATACATCAAGAATGTGTTCTGTGGTCCATTGTATATTTTGTATTTTATTTAATTAATACAGACAAGATTAGCACAGGCTTAAAAATAAATGCTTTAGTGATGAACGTATAATTCAAATTACAAATGTACACCCACTTGCACATGAACTCAACAGGGTTTACGTTTAAATAGACATAAATCCCCAGCCATTACAGGTTGATGGGCACTTTTGGAATTGGGAAAACATGTTCTGAGCACTGTTATACAATGTCTATGAGAAGGGCTTTCCCATTCACAAAAAAGCTCACATAGAGAACATAAACATAAAGAGCACTAATTAATCACAGTGTTATCTACCTGAAATTCCCTCTACCCCCAGGATATTCTTTGGGCTTATTTTTGCCCTCTTTCAAAGACATATTTCTAAGCATCCTCCAAGACTTTAGACTTCTAAAGAACCAAAAATATGGAAATTACAGTATATTGATGTATGTGGAAATGACCTCATAGACTAGGGAAAATAGATACTGCCAAAGGAACAGTGAAATAAGAAATAGCATAGTCTGCAGTTTGATAGTTGTTATGTATGTAGGTTTGAATGTTATTGGTTTATTTGAACTGTTCTTGCAAAATGTCAAATGGTATTATTTAAATAGGGAAGAATCCCTGCACTCCCATTGGCTGGCAGCTACGGCTGCAGACTATAAGAAGCAGCCGTAGCCTGCCAGGACGGGTCTATTCGAGCTGTAGTCACTAATAAAGTCTTTGCTGGAACTCCTCGCCTGACTCTTCATGCAAACTTAACACTGGCGAGGTGGGATTTCCCTGAAGAGAAGACGACGCCAGCAACAAGCAACTGAGCGGGATGGCTGCGCTGAACACCCCCAGCACCGCTCGATCCGGCACGGAAGACTGGGAATCGATGCGGATCGCTTCCACATGTTCCTGGAGGGAACGATCGCCGGCATCCCCAGAGACGGAAGAGGGCGGTCTTTCTCACGCACCGCGTCCGCAGTCTTCAAGATGGCGGCGTTGGCGGAGCAGCAGAGCTGGAAGGTAATGGAATGGCCCGAATTAGAAAGACTTTGAGAGCCCATTACCCAAGTATCGTGCCTCATTAAGAGACACGAATTTTACCGGGATCAAGGGGATAGCGAATGTTAATGACTTCGTGGCAAGTTTAAGGGACATTGGGGTGTTTGTGACTTTACCAACTTAGAAGAGGCCATGCGTGATCGGTTTGTTTTAGGCCTTAAAGATAAGGTGTTACAAAGCAAACTATTAATGAAACCTAAGATCACGTTTAAAGAGGCCATTGAAGAAGCTGTTTCAGCGGAAGCCACCAAGTCCTCAGCAGCGGCCATGAAAAGATTAACAAGGCCTCAAGCCAGGCCTCAAGCCATTCTGATGGGGATAAATCCACATCTACTCACAAATGAACAAATAGACTCTGATTCTGAGGCAGGAGGCAGAAGAGGGATTTTTAAACTCAGAATGGAGAAGAAAAGAAAAGACTCTGGGAAGAATAGGCAAGGGTTCTATTGCAGGGCTGTGGGGGCCACCCCGCTGATTGCAAGTTCTTGACTCCATTTGCCTACGCTTGTGAGAAACGGGTCACATAGCCAGAGTTCGCAAATCATCCAGAACCCCACCAACTAGGAAGAAATTTCCTGATAGAGACTTTAAGCCCAACAATTTCCTCAAAAAATGGGAAAATTTAGAAACAAATGGCAAGAATGAAACTCACCAAATCACTATTGGTCATTCTTCACCTTTAAAAAGCAGAAAAGTACATGTGAAGGTGTTTATTGAAGGAAGGCCTTGCCAAATGGAAGTGGACTCAGGCTCTTATTTATCCATGGTGTCATGGGACACCATCCACAGACTCTTTCCCAAAATTCAGAAAAAGCATTTCCAGAAGCAAGCTGACTCTCAAAGACTACCAAGGAACAAGATTCCAGTAGTTGGGCGAGAGATTTCAACGTGCAGTTTAAAGGCCACACCAGCGTTTGCCCCTGACCATCGTGGACAGGATCGCCCAAGTTTGCTGGGACTTGAGTGGTTCAAGCCACTTGTCAGGGTGACTGGCATCCATCACGTGAGCAGTTCTGACTGGGAAGAGTCCTTGAAGTCTGAGTTTCCAGAGGTCTTCAGCGAAGGACTGGGCAAGTATATGGGGACCCCTATTGCTTTCAGCCTAGACCCCAAGGTGCCCCAATTCGTTTTAAAGCCCAGGAGGGTCCCAGCTTTAAAAGAAAAAATTGATGCACAATTAGATAAACTCATTGCTCAAGGGTTTTAGAGCCTACTGACCACTCCAGATGGGAAACACCCATAGTCACACCAGTCAAGGCTGATGGGTCAGTGAGAATCTGTGGTGACTACAAGGGGACACTGAACCATGCGCTGCAGCAGGCGCGCATATCCTGTACCAGTTGTGCATCATCTGCTCCATTCCCTTGGCAGGGGTACAGTATTTGCTAAACTGGATTTGGCTCAGGCATATCAACAATTAACAGTTGATGATGCCACTGCAGAGGCACAAACAATTGTGACCCATAGAGGTGCCTTCAAATGTAAAAGACTACAATTTGGAGTAAGCGTGGCACCTGGCATTTTCAGAGCCTTATGGAAAGAATGTTGCAAGGACTGCCAGGGTAGTGCCTTATTTTGATGATATTAATCTCTGCTGAAAATGACACTCAGCTTCAAGAAAGACTCAGAGAAGTCCTTACCAGATTCAGAGCGGGGTTAAAAGTCAAGGAAGACAAATGTACACTCAAAACAGACAGAGTTGAGTTCCTGGGGTATATGATTGACAAGCAGGGCATCCATCCTACTGATGCCAAGGTTAAAGCTATCAATGAAGCCCTAAACCTCGATGCAAGGCAGATTTGCAAGCCTTCCTTGGACTTATTAATTTTACCACATGTTTCTACCTCACAAAGCATCCATTGCTGAGCCCTTACATCGCTTACTTGATAAGAATGCTGTTTGGATCTGGGGGGCGGAAGGAACAGTCAGCATTTAACAGTATTAAGAGACTAATCACTTCTGATGCTGTGTTGATTCAATTCTCTGAGAATTTACCTGTTGTTCTGACTTGTGATGCATCCCCTTTTGGAGTGGGGGTTTGAGTCACAGGCTTCCCAGTGGACGGGAGGCCCCAATTGCATTTTACTCTCGCAGCTGTCCAAAGCAGAGAGGAATTATAGCCAATTGGACAAGGAGGCTTTAGCAGTTGTTGCAGCTGTTAAGAAATTTCATGAATATCTGTATGGCAGGTCATTCACCATTGTTACAGATCACAAACCTTTACTTGGCATTGTGGCAGGAGACAAACCTACACCTAACATCCTGTCACCAAGAATGCTGAGGTGGACTGAATTTCTTGCAGCATATTCCTACAAACTGATTCACAGGCCTGGCAAGGACATTGGACATGCTGATGCACTGAGTCGTTGCCCACTACCTTGCCACAAGGAGGACTTTGAACTTGAAACTCACACCTTTTCCTGGAGACCGTTGCTAAGCTTCCAGTCCATGCTGCTGAGATGCCAAACAAACTGCCAAAGATGCTGTGTTGGCACCTGTTATGGGCTGGATTAAGAAAGGTTGGCCTCTACAAGATCTACCTCACTTTGCCCAACCTTTTAAGTCCAGGCAAACTGAATTATCTGTATTAAGAGGATGTATTTTGTGGGGTAACAGGGTGGTTATTCCTACAAAACTGCAAAGGGAGGTTTGGAAATGTTACATGAGGGTCATCCTGGGATTGTAAGGATGAAAGGTTTGGCCAGGAGTTATGTATGGTGGCCAGGTATTGACAAAATGGTTGAAAACTGGGTAGCATCTTGTCCCAATTGCCAGGTAGTCAGACCTGCCCCACCTCACGCCCCCACACAGGAATGGGAATGTCCTAGGGGCCCATGGTCTAGAATCCACATTGATTTTGCAGGCCCTACAAGGGCACACACTTTCTAGTGATAGTAGATGCATACTCTAAATGGCTAGAGGTAATTCCATGACATCCACTACAACTGAGGCTGTCATCAAGCAGCTTAGAAAATTATTTGTCTGGGTTACCAGATGTCCTTGTCTCTGACAATGGCCCTCAATTCACATCTAACATTTTTGAATCCTTTCTAGCCCAACAGGGTATCAGACATGCCCTCACTGCCCCTGGGCACCCTTGACAAGCGGCGGGCTGAACATGTGCAGCTTTACAAAGAAAAGCTTCAGCAGCTGGGTCCTGGGGACATCACTGAGAAGCTTGAAAAGCTTCTAGTGTTCAACATCACTCCTAGCCCATCAACTAACTTGTCCCCAGCAGAGTTGTTGATGGGCAGGAAACTTAGTCTTCCCTTGACCCTTCATCCCTGCACTTAGCGCCACTGGATTCCACTTCCAAAGTTCGTTCTTTTAGTGTGGGAGATTCTGTCTATGCTAGGAACCTTATAGGTGAACCTTTGTGGATTCCTGCTGAAATAACTCACATCACTGGCCCTCGTTCTTACAGGGTACAAACAGAGGATGGCCTTCTGGAGCAGGCACATTGACCAACTTAGATCCAGGGTCCCTCAAGAACATACCCTGTCTCCCTCTAGGTCCCTCACCTGATGTTTCTTCTAGGGGAAGGGGGGAGGAAAATCAGCAAACAGGAATCAACCCCATGTGCAGCCAACGCAGCCATTGGCAGGAACCATCCCGAACCATCACCCTCACAAAGCCAAGATCCATCCTTAGAAGTGGAAGATTGCTGCACATCACTACCTGACTTGGGTGCTGACATTGGAATGGAGATGGGTTGGGAGGAGAGACCAGATTCTAATTCAACAGGGTCTCCTTTCACAGGAAGTCCCAGGGAAATGTCAGGACACATTTCCTCTCTCACTGGTGAGAGACGTTAAAGCTTCTGAACCACGAAGGTCTCAGCATACACGTAAGAGCCCACCTATTTAAAGGAATACATTAGATAGGTTGGGGTTTGGTATGGACTGAACCTAGTGGGGAGGGTTGTTATGTGTAGGTTTGAATGTTATTGGTTTATTTGAACTGTTCTTGTAAAATGTCAAATGGTATTGGTTTAAATAGTCGGGAAGAATCCCTGCACTCCCATTGGCTGGCAGCTACGGCTGCAGGCTATAAAGCAGCCATAGCCAAGCCAGGACGGGTCTATTCGAGCTGTAGTCACTAATAAAGTCTTTTGCTGGAACTCCTCGCGTCTGACTCTTCATGCAAACTTAACA
>CM019148.1:276090841-276109925 GCA_009733165.1 Naja naja
AGCGACCTCTAACCTCTTTAATATATTTTTCAATCTGAGCCGCTAGCTCAATTTTTTAGCTTCCATGTTTCTAGGCCAGTCTGTTCCAAAGAAAGGTGGAAAAGAATGTTAGAAATATGAGGAATCCCTGCCTTTGATTAAGGTATAGGAAGATTTTATTTTATTTAATTATTAAATGTATTTGCCCTTATTTGCTACAAAGTGACTCTGGTGACTTACAAAGTTAAAGTATATGAATGGTTCATAATTGAGCTTATTACCTTTATATTCAATGAATAAGAACCGGACGCTTTTCCTAAAAACAAGTTCCATACTATCCTTCCTCCTTCCTTCCTTCCTTCCTTCCTTCTTCCTTCCTTCCTTCCTTCCTCATGTATCAGTTCCAGAAATTTCAGGAAATGACATGCTATAACAAAGCCCACTATCTTGTCCTAGAATGAGACACTGCAGGCAGGTCAGGAGTAGAGGAAAGAACCCCCCTCCCCAGAAAAACATATTTCTCCCCATCATCTCTTTGGAATAGCCAACGGATTCACACTCCCTTGCAAAGAGGCATTCATAAAATCTTTCTGGTCGCTCTGGCATTATTATAAACCAGAGATTCTCCCAACGGGCATTATTATAAACAAGAGATTATACACAGAAAGTCTTACTTCTTAAGAGTCTATTCCTTAGGAAGAACAAATGGAGGAGATTTTCCATGAGACCCTGATCAGAATCACGAGAAAGAGAATGACTTGCACAAGAGAGAATAACATTTGAATCTAGGCATCCCTTCTTATTGTAGTTTAAATGTGCCATCTTTTGAGGTATGCTTAATAGTACACCTGTTGTAGGATCCATGGAATCTCTCCAGGTGTGAAACTGCAATTATTTTATTAAAAACCTCAAGTAATGTTAACATCTTTCAAGATTACAGCCTGCTTTTTAAGTCCTCCAAATCACCGCAAAGATGTTCTCAGCCTCTATCTCACTATAAATATAATGCTAGAAATATTTCTGCTGAAGCGTATCTGACACCTCTTTCCAAGTTTACTAAGCTGCAAAGTCAAATTACATGGAGAGGCTGTTTTTATATTTATTTCAAACCAGAGAACCTTATCATTAATCTGCCTGCATTGTGTTCTTCCAATTTTCTATGTTCCTTGAATTTTACTACTCTGGGAAAATAAAGAGACCGACCATGCACAGAAACCACTCATTTCAGATCCTTACCAGTAGTAAGTAGACCAAACCTGGATGCAAAGATGTTAGTGCTGTTTTTGACAAGCTGCATGGAGAGGTTTGGTGACTAGTCTTAATTAAACCATCTTTGTTTACATTTGATGTTTATCAGCTAATTGGCATGGCAAGGTGTGAGTCACACAGCTTCTCTCTGGCATGAAATCAGTTTGTGGGGGGAAAACTGGGAGAACAAATGATCCCAATTATAAGAAAACCCACTGTGCTAATTATCCTCCCACAAATGCTGGAGTCTCCTCCCTTCCCCTTGTACTAGTCTTTCCCATTTACCCTCATTTTGCTTATAATTCTAGTAAGTTGGAACTACTGTAGTGAGCATCCCGACCAAGTTGTAAGTGGGAATTAAACAAAACCTGAGCAGGGACTCCTACCTTTGTTCCCAATTATAGTAGAAGCAATTTTTGTTGCTGTTTACTAGGCCAAGTGATTCAACACACAAGAAAGTTTTGGAATTAAGAAGTCCAGCTTCTACATTTTTTCTCAACTGTTTGTTTTTGGTGTGGAATATCCTGCTGCACAGTTCTGAGGTTATACATCCAATTTGATCACAATTTCCAATCTATGAATCTCAGCATCAATATTGATTGCTTTGGAACAAGCCTAAATAACAAGTATATTTGGTCAGGACTGAAAAATCATCAAATGATTCAAAGTGCAGATTGTGCAAAGAGACAGAAGAAACAGTAGGTCATAGATTCATCTCATGCAAGAAGATCACATAAACTGATTATAAACAATGATACAACACACTCACTAAAAGGGTTCATAGGAACATCTGTAAACTCTCCTGTGCCAGTACAGAAAAATAAGTGAGAACTTAAAGTGTTTAAAAAGTAGTAAAAATGAGCTAGTTAAAATATTGTGGGATTTCCAAATACAAATTAATAAAGTCTTGGTTCATAATGCACCAGATGGTATTTTTAATGGTGGTTGAAAAGAAGAAAGTGTAGTACAGGTGATAGTAGAATAGAAGAGAAGACCGTGAAGCATCAAGATCTGAAAATCAAAATTGAAAGATTATGGTATAAATTGGCCATGGTGGTCTCAATGGTTATTGACACACTGGGTGTTACATCAAAAACCCTTAGATGTAAAGTAGAAAATATGCACTTTGGCAACATTTCCATCTGTCAATTACAAAGAGCCACATTATTGGATCTGCACATATAGTATGCTGATACATTAGCACTCATTTTAGATTTTTGAGAAGAACTCGATTCACATTGTCATGTAAATAACAACAGTGGACAATAAAAAATACTTCAGCCACAACTTGGCTTGCTTCTTGATACTGCCTTGTTCTGTTTTCATGGCACTTGATTTCTAAAGCATTGTTCCTGAACTTATTTTTCTCTTCCTAAACACAGAGGGTCCATGCATAGGAATGCTCCTTGGCTATCCTTGAGTTAAATGATGATGCTAGACCCTTCAAAAGCCACAAAGCAGGAAGCTCTCTGTCTCCCAGTGTCTCTGCTGTCTTAGTCAGGGTAACAGATGGCTAAGGCTTTCACCAACAGCCCCAAACACATTGTCACTCCCAACTGAAAGTGAAATATTCAGTGGCATTTAAATTAAATAGACTCTAATGCTCTGGTAATATTAATTACGTCTTCATTCATCCCTGGCCTAATAAATCAACACATAAAGATAGGATGATCCTGTGCCTGGCAGCGGAACAGGACTATTCTGCCTTTTGTAAGGTTATTCACACAATACCCTCATTCTTATTGGGACATGAGGGCCCCTTCAAGCATCTGTGCTCAGCACCACTTGAGGAGAAGCCAAAATGGTAACATTTAAATGTTTTGTTTCTTAACTCGTCCAATTTGTCCATGCAACAGGGCTTGGCTTCACAAGAACGTTCAAGTTAAAGTTGTCAGATCCCATCAAGCTGGTGAAAACTGTTCTGATGTCTTTGGAGAATAAGCAAGGAATACCGATTTATTTGAGCAGCTATAAACTATCCCCAATGTCAAGCTCTCTATTCTCACAGCAGAATTTGTTACCCTACTGTCAACCTTTTTGCATACGGGCGGGTGGGGAGAGAAAAGGAAGCAAGGAGGGAAGGCCTCAAATGTCTGGAGGAAAAAAATAAAAAGAAGATCACTTACAGTGTTGCACAGGATTCCAGAAGATTCTGAGGCCCTGAATTTGAGTACCTTCTACGAATGTCACAGGGCAAATTGACTCTGAACTGCACCAGCCAGAGGGCCCTGCTCCTTACATCCACAGATACATAAAAGAAGGCTAATAAAATAAGCAGAGAAAAGATCACGGCTAGTAAATTTTTAAGAGACAAAGAAGTTGCTACTTGCAATGATTCAAAGCTGCATAGCATTACCAGTCAACACTCTAAAGTTGTTTCTCAAGGCAAGAAAATGAGCTGCCTTTTGCATTTATGACCCCACCTGTCAGATGGCTATGTCAGAGGAGATGCAATTATGACCAAAGTGTCTTGAAGAATACCACAATAACGTCATTTCTATAATTTTGTCCTCTTCAAAAAATCCCACTTTGAGAGCATGGTAATATTGGTTTTACTCTATGTATACTACCAGAAATGGGAAAGGAAAGGAAAAGAAAGGAAATGCAGATTTTTGTTTTGTTTTTATTTTAAGTTGCATGTTGTGCTACTTTAGATAGAGAGACAGAAATGTTATTATACAAATGGAAATGTAGTATAGATCACCATAGGGAGAAGTGTGACCAAATGATAAAGAAAACAAAAAGTAAAATCTCTGGACTGAGTTTGACTGGCATTGCATACATGGATATAAGTTAACCAGAAATCTTTAAAATCTGTAAGCATAGGAGATATGAAACAGTATAGGAATTTGGGAAGGAAATATGAGACTCACAAGTTCTGCTAATGAGATAATACTTCAAATGCCCTCATTTGGAGTTCTTGTCATGGTAATGCATAGCCCTAGCACACATTTTAAAATAGCAATAGAAAAGACACATACTACATATCCATTAATTGTACATATGGAAGAGTTCATCTTTCTCAAAGTAAAATTTGGGTTGTCTGGCTACAGAAGCTAATTTGCAGTGCTAGTATTTTGAGCAAAATTGGATGTTTTAAGCATGTAATATAAGGCTAGAATTAAATGTGAATTTCAGCCATATCTATGCTAGACCATGAACAGTTAACTATTTCTTGGTTTATATCCTTCTCACTACTTATTTGAGTTGTTAAAGTGGACAAGAATAAAGTGTAAAAAATGTCTGAGATATGAATTAGAATCAATGCAGACATTAGTTATATTAATAATTAGAATAATTAATCAGTGGAATGGCTTACTTCCAGAAGTTGTGGGTGCTCCAACACTGGAGATTTTAAAGAAGAGATTGGACAACCATTTTTCTGAAATGGTATAGTGTTTCTGGATTGAACTGGGGAAGAGCTCCAAGGTTTCTTCCAACTATTCTATTCTATTCCATGCCATGCCATCCATATTCTGTTCTACTGTCAAAAGCTTGAAGAAAAAGATATCTTTTGGTTGTTCTGGAGTGGGGTTTGTGTGATATTTGAGGGAATAGGCTGAGAACAATGAAGAAGGCTTTCTCTTATGTGGTGTCTCCTATGTTCTAAATGTGATAAATAAACGAATATCTGAAATTGGGTGCATCTTTTGCTGGCCTTCATAACTGAGCAGCATCATAGTAGAAAATTTAGGTCGTGAACTTAAACCTTAAGCCATTTAAAGCTTGAAGGGATAATGCTTTAAAGTGTACCCAAGCTATTAGCAACTAGCAAAGGTATTTTAGGTGTAGCATATATTTTGTTTTGATTAGCAGCCTATCTGTTACATTTTGTACAGTTACATTTCTGGACACTGCACTGGCACGCAGAACATGGATACATATGTTCTCATTTTACACATACACATGCACATGTACACACACACACACACACACACACACACAAACACCCTTTCACATACACCCCCTTTCCACATCAGTGGCATTATACTAAACACAGAAAAAAGCTCCAAATGAAATTAAAAGAGAGAGATAAGACAAAGGAAATATCAGTAAAATTTGTTTGTATCAATGACATTCTCTATACTTCCCACTACCTTTTATTCCTCCTTTGACATGCATCCACATACTATTTCATACACAGGGAAGTTTTTAAACTTTTCTTTCTTTTAAGGACCTCATCAACCCCAGTCATCCATGACTTTTCTCAGTCTTCTCATTCCTCTTGACCCATCTGCTTGTCCTTCATATATATGCTTTGGATTTCGATCCTTAATCATTCTATCGGTGTGATCAAACCTTCTCAGCACATTCCCTTTAGTTTGATCACTAACTTTAGTTCAGACTAAATTTATTCAGCATCCACTCATTTTTAACTTATTTTGTGGTCTTCTTTGTAAGCCATTCTGCTGAATTTAATCTACCTGTATATCTTCTTGACATAACCAGCTTTCACTATCATATAATAAAGTTGTCACACATCATTATTATATGACATATAATAAGGAAGCACACTATTATATACAGTCATTTTTCTTCTTTCAAGAAACTTTCATTCTTTGTAACCATATATCCACTACCTTTCTATCAGAATTTACATGTTTTAAAATTCTCCATTCATTTCCCATTGTTATTAAACTACAATGTACACAAATTGAAAAGGTAATATGAGGGAAAGGAAACCCTTCAGATAGCTTAGCATTCAATGGGCAAAGTTGTTAATTGCATACAATGGTCCTTTCCTTTCTACACACTGCAGCAGAGAAAACAACTATGCTGACCCAGGCAATTCTTCCCTCATTAGTTTAGAAGAATTGTAAGATTACAGTCACCTGTATTAGGAAAACTGAATATTTATTTTCATCAGTGCCCAGAGGAACACAAATTACTTTCCTCTACCACAAGAAACATCCATGTGTAGCCTCTGGTTGAATTTCAGTGTTCCAAACATACAGGATTTTATAGATTCCTGATCCTCATTTGTGCTTTTCATCCCTTATAGATTGCTCTTATGTTTAGCAACCTATCTTCAATGCTATATTCATATAGAACATTCCATAATTCAGAACTATTTACTTTATCATGCTTTTTCTAAATCAAAGAATGTCCAGGAAACTCCCTTTCTTATATTGATAACATTTTCAATGTTCTGTTCAAAAAGAAACAGGTGGTGTTATATTTTTCAAGCTTCTCACAGCAGTTATGGTGTTATTTTCGTAATTCTATGTGATATGTAGAATTATACCTGTAAAAATATAAAGCAATGGTAACGCCATTTCTAACCTCTGTGTTAACCTAAGATAATTTGCTGGAATATTATGTAAGAATTCTCTATTGTTTTCTATAAAGGTTACATATTTGGTGGGTTACGCTGTCCAATATCATGTTATTGATGGAGATTACTGGAAATGGAAACAGGTAAACAAGACGAGGAAACAGATGTTATGCTACAATAATAATAGGGTGTTGCGTAGGGAGATACATAGCTGGATAGATTGTGCACCTGGAAAGCGGCAGAGACTATATATTTGAACCTGTATATTATTATTATTATTATTATTATTATTATTATTATTATTAATAATTTAGACTTGTATGCCCTACTCAAGGACTCAGGGTGGCGAACATACAAAAAGATATACAATAAAAACGAATAAAAACAAGTCCAAATTGCAAAACAACTAAAACAATAAAATTACAAATAGGCAAACATTGTTAAAACTACCCACCCCATGGTCAATCCAGGCCGCCTGCTGAAACAGCCAAGTCTTCAGGTCTCGGCGAAAGGAGCGGAGATCAGGGGCCAAACGCAGATCCGCAGGAAGCTGGTTCCACAGGCGGCGCCCCACAGAAAGGCTCCTAGCTCTGGGAACCGCCAGCCGACAATGCCTGACCGACGGTATTCCCAGAAGGCCCTCCTATGGGAGCGACGGGCGATGGACTGTGATGCAGGCAGGAGGCGCTCCCGCAAGTACCCTGCACCCAAGCCATTAAGGGCTTTATAAGTTGTTACTAACACCTTGAAGGAAACCCGAAGGCAACCGCAACCAATGCAGGTCGCAGGAGGGGTGTAACATGGGAGTATCGGGATACCCCCATCACAGCCCCGCGCCGATTCTGCACCAGCTGCAACCTCTGAGTAATCCGCAAGGGAAGCCCCATGTAGAGAGCATTGCAGTAGTCGATTCTGGACGGACGAGCATGAGTGACCGCTCAAGGGCATCTCGTCCAGGTAAGGGCGAAGCTGGTGAACCAGCCGAACCTGGGCAAAGCCCCTGGCCACAGCCCCCACCTGCTCCTCCAAACTGAGCTGTGCATCCAGGAGGACGCCCAGATTCTCGCCCTATCCACGGGGTAACACTCCCCCATGACCAAAGATGGCACATCCACTGAACACCAGATGCCGGTAAGAACAGCCACTCAGTCTTGGCTGGGTTGAGTCTGAGCCTATTACTCCCCATCCAGGCCTGCACCGCCTCCAGGCACCGGACATCACCGAGAGCATCACTGATCTGGTCTGGGGTGGAGATATACAACTGGGTATCATCTGCATATTGATGATACTCACCCCAAAACCACGGATGATCTCACCCAGTGGTTTCATGTAGATATTAAACAGGAGAGGTGAGAGAACCACCCCTGAGGCACCCCACAACTAAGGGGCCTCGGGAGGATCTCTGCTCTCCCGTCAACACCGACTGCGAACGGTCCGAAAGGTAAGAGGAGAACCACCGTAACACGGTGCCCCCACTCCCAACCCCCGAGCCGCAGAAGGATACCATGGTCGATGGTATCGAAAGCCGCTGAGAGATCTAAAGGACCAGGACAGAGGAAAACCCCTGTCCCGAGCCCTCCAGAGATCATCCACCAATGCGACCAATGCTGTCTCGGTGCTGTGTCCGGCCTGAAACCCGATTGGTACAGGTCAAGGTAATCAGTTTCTCCAGGAACAGCGAAGCTGCTGAACCACCACGCTTCAACAACCTTCGCTAAAAAGCGAAGGTTGAGACTGGACGATAGTTATTCAAAATGGTTGGGTCCAGAGCAGGCTTCTTAAGGAGGGGTCTCACCACCGCCTCTTTCAGGCGGCAGGGAAAACCCTTCACTCAAGGAAGCTGATAACTGCCTGGAGCCAACCACGGTAACCTCCCTGGAGGCATAAACCAGCCAGGAAGGACACGGGTCCAATAAACACGTGGTGGAGGACAGCCTCGCATGATCCTGTCCACTTCATCCAGGGAGACAGAGTCAAACTCAACCCAAACAGGATCCACAAGACTCATCGCCACGCCATCGCCAACATCCTGCCAGTCAGAGTCCAAGCCAGCCCGAATCTGAGCGACCTTATCCGCCAGATGTAAACTAAAATCCTCTGCTCTGCCTCAGAGGGGTCCCCTCCCTCAATTGCAGAAGGGAACAAGTGACCCTAAACAGGGCCGCAGGGCGATCATCTGCAGACGATCAGAGCGAGAAGTAAGCACATCTCGCTGCTCTAATCGCTTCCAGGTAAGTCCTAATATAGGCTCTTAACTGGAGACGGTCAGACTCAGAGCGACTAGTCCTCCACCTGCTCTCTAGGCGCCTCTCTGCCGCTTCATTCCCGAAGCTCCTCCGAGAACCAAGGAGCTAAACGAGGTCTCCGACAAGGGAGAGGCCGCAAGGGGACAACCCGGTCGAGCGCTGCTGAGGCCGCCTCTTGCCAGGTGGCAACCAAAGTCTCAGCCGGGCTGTGGGCAAGGGAGGTGGGCAAGAACCCCAGGGCTGTCTGAAACCTCTCCGGGTCCATCAGGCGCCTGGGGGAACCATCATGTCGGTTCCTCATCCCAGCAGCGAGGAGCAGCAGATTGGAAGACCAGCCTCAGGAGATAATGATCTGTCCATGATAGGGGTAGAATAACAGGAGATCCACCCCCAGATCACTACACCACTGCCCGAGATAAAAACCAGGTCGAGTGCATTCCCCCCCTCATGGGTGGGCCCCTGAATCACCTGGGTCAGGTCCATGGCTGTCATGGATGCCAAGAACTCCCGAGCCAGTCCAGACGCCACCCCAGGGAGGGTAAGTTGAAGTCCCCCAGAACAATAAGTCTGGGGAACTCCACCACCACTCCCGAGGGCATCAAGCAGCTCGGGAAGGGCCGCTGCAATGCAGCTGGGGACAGGTGCAACAACAGGCCCAACCCACCACCCGGGCCCAACCTCAGAAGGAGGGACTCAACCGCCAATCTGTGGACAGAGGCCTCCCTTGGAAACAGAGTCTCCCTGATAACAATCGCTACTCCTCCACCCCTTCCCTGGGCTCGGGTGCAACACCGAAACCTGGGGACAAAGATCACATAGAGGGACACCTCCCTCAGGTCCCAACCAGGTCTCCGTGATACATGCCAGATCCGCAGCCTCCTCCTCAATGAGTTCATGGAGGAGGAGAGCCTTCCTGGAAACCATGTCTTCTGCCCAAGGGCAGAATTCTCTTTGGCAAAAGCTTCATAATAAAACTCTTACATATTGTTCACATGTCTCCAGTTGTCCTGAATGGTTGATTTTTGTCACATTCTGTCTTCGAAATTCATAGAATTTGTTTCACCACTATAATTTCCATTCACTATTCACCCATTTCCAATAAAATTACTGCCTATATTTTCTGCTTCTTTAGAGCAAACTGTTCCTTGCTACCTGACTAATTTTTTTGATTTTTTTTTACTTATATGCATTATGAATTTTTCCATCTTCATTTTTTGTAGTAACTCTTTTATCTCATCCATTCCTATTTTTCTTCAGCATTCCACTAAACATCTATTTCCATAATTCTCAGTACTGTAACGGTTCTTATAGAACTTGGTTTGTACAGACAGTCCTCGACTTACAACAGTTCATTTAGTGGCCCTTTGAAGTTACAACAACATTGAAAAAATGTCTTATGACCATTTTTCACACTTACGGCCATTGCAGTATCACATGATCAAAATCCAGATACTAGGCAACTTAACTCATATTCATGCAGTGTCCTGAGTCCTGTGATCACCTTTACAACTTTTTGACAAGTAAAGTCAAGGTGGAAACTAGACTCACTTAACAACCATGTTGCTAACTTAACAACTGCAGTGATTCACTTGTGTCAAGAAAGGTCATAAAGTGAAAAATCCACTTAACAACCATCTCATTTAGCAACAGAAATTCTGGGCTCAATTTTGCTTCTAAGTTGAGGACTACCTGTATTACCTTCTGCCTCTTCGTAGCACTCCTTGATGTGAACTTGTTTTGTGGATGTCCTTACCTGACATTAATGCTCAGAAGTAAATGCATTAATTCAGCTGGGATGTCAACAATGCTGAGGAGAATGAGCGAATACTTTTTGTGATTTGGACGCTCATATTTATACATCTCAAAATAGCATTTGCTTTTTAAGCAGCTGGATCATATTGAAACCCACGATCTGCTACAATACTCAGATGCTTTTCACAAGTACTGTTTGGAGATCATACCTTGCATGCGCCTTTCTTTCTTTCTTCTCCTTAGTTACAGGAATTTACATTAATTCCTATTAAATTTCATCCTTTTCTTTTTGGTCTACGATTAAAACCAGTCTTAATTTTATTAAGTCTTCACTGTCTTCTAAAGTCTTACTGCTTTTACTAGTTTTGCCTTGTGTACAATTCAATAATGATCCTCTGAACCCTTTAACTGAGATCATGAATAAAATAGATCCCCAAGAGTTAAAAAGGAAAGATGAGTAACAACGACTAACCAAGTCATCAGCTATCTATTTACAGCGTCTCTTTTACTGTAATAGTGGTTCTATTTGGTTGCATTTCATTGATATATAGTTATTCCTCTCCTCACTAAGCTGAACATGCTTTGAAAATGATTTGGATGAAATGAATCTGAGAAGCATATAATACTGTACCTTTCAGGTATTTATCAAAGTAGCCCTTTTGTGTTTAGGCTTATTCGGGAACCTCAGAATATAAATTATTTTGAGGAACCCCTTCATTTGAAGTTAATGTAACCCTTTAGCCTTGTTTCAAACTCAGGGAAAAGCCCGAAAACAGTTGGGTTGCTTTAGTGAATTGCACAGAGGGGTTGCACTCACACCATTCTGAAGCTTCTCTTCAAAATAATTTCTCAACTATGCATAATTCTTATGCTCACTATAAGTTTTGTAGTGTAATGAAATTGGGGTTCCTTTTTGCTATTGCATTTTCCACTTAAAATCCCAGATAGGTAAAATAAAATTAGAAACCTCTATCTCTATTACTTGGAAAAAGAAGAAAATGATACATATAATGAACAGTTGTGAAGTAATTTCTTGAGATTGGAAGCCAATGGTAATTAAAGAGGGGGACAGTATTTGCCGGACACAGCACGGAGACAGCATTGGTCGCACTGATGGATGATCTCTGGAGGGCTCGGGACAGGGTTTTCCTCTGTCCTAGTCCTTTAGATCTCTCAGCGCTTCGATACCATCGACCATGGTATCCTTCTGCAGCGGCTTAGAGGATTGGGGTGGGGGAACCGTTTTGCGTTGGTTCTCCTCCTTCCTCTCGGGCCGCAGTCGGTGTTGGCAGGGGGCAGAGGTCGGCCCGACCCTCACTTGTGGGGTGCCGCAGGGTCTGTCCTTTCGCCTCTCCTGTTTAATATCTACATGAAACCGCTGGGTGAGATCATCCGAGGTTTTGGGGTGAGGTATCATCAGTATGCTGATGATACCCAGCTTTATCTCCACCCCAGACCAGATCAGTGATGCTCTCTCCGTGATGTCCCGGTGCCTGGAGGCATGCGGGTCTGGATGGGTAGTAACAGGCTTCAGCTCAACCCCACCAAGGCGGAGTGGCTGTTCTTACCGGCATCTCGGTCTTTATTGGATGTACCATCTTTGGTCATGGGGAGAGGTGTTGCCCCCTGTGGATAGGGCGAAAACCTGGGTGTCCTCCTGGACTCACAGCTCGGTTTGGAGGAGCATGTGGGAGCTGTGGCCAGGGGGCTTTTGCCCAGGTTCGGCTGGTTCGCCAGCCGCCCTTATTTGGACCGAGATGCCCTTGAGCGGTTACTCATGCACTTGTCACCTCTAGGATTGACTACTGCAATGCTCTCTACATGGGCTTCCCTTGCGGACGGTCCGGAGGCTTCAGCTGGTGCAGAATGCAGCAGCAGGGCTGTGATGGGGTATCCCGATACTCCCATGTTACACCCTCCTCTGCGGCTTGCATTGGTTGCCGGTTGCCTCCTCGCCTTCAAGGTATTAGTTACAACTTATAAAGCCCTTAATGGCTTGGGTCCAGGGTACTTGCGGGCCTCCTGCCAGCATCACTCTCCGATCGCCCTGTTGGCTCTCATAGGAGGGGCCTCCTTGGGGTGCCGTCAGTCAGATATTGTAGGCTGGCGGTCCCAGGCTAGGGCCTTCTCTGTGGGAGCACCTGCCCTTTGGAATCAGCTCCCCGTGGATCTCCGTTTGGCCCCTGACCTCCGCTCCTTCGCGGGACCTGAAGACTTGGTTGTTCCAACGGGCCTCGAATGACCGGGGTTGGGTTTATTTTAACTTTATTTGGCTTGTTTAGTTGTTTAATTCTGTTTTATTGTAAATTTTTCTCTGTTTTAATGTTCGCGCCTGAGTCCTTAGGGAATAGGGCGCATACAAATCGAATAAATAAATAAATAAATAAATTTTAAAAAATAATTTAAAATGTTTGATGCATATGTAACACTTCCATTATATTGTGGTAACTATTTGTGTACACAGGGTTTTTCCCTCCAGTTTTCCTCCAGTTTAGAAAATGTGTTGGTCATAAATACCTGGTGTGTTCAATTAGACCAGATCCTTGGGACAAACATAGAAGAGGCAAAATCCTTAGCCATTATTTTACCAATCCTGTATTTCCTTCCTTCCTGGATTACCAGTTAAAAACAATGGGTTGATTCTTGTTTTTGCTATAAAACAGAAAACACAAAGCACACAAATAACAAGTATATAAAGTATAGAATCCCTGAATATGTAAATATTGTGCCCTGTTTTGTAACATACACAAGCTTGTATATGCACATGCACTAAGCCCAAGTGGGATAAAAATGAAGGATTGTTCCAGATGAGTCAACAACATATATTGATGCTTATTTCTAAAGCTTTATTTTTCTTTAAGTTTTGCTCAACATTTATTCATGCAGAGTAATATAAGTAGAAGAACATATTTGAAGATTTAAAATCCTTATGGAGGTTCTGTTTTCCATGCATATTTTAATGAAGTATTATTTTCAAATATCTTCAAGGAAGAAAATGTAGCAAAAGACACCTCGGCATAGATGTTTCAGTGAGAGTATTTAAGAGGCAACCCAGCACCCAGTTTATAAAACGGAATCCCTGTGGTTTTAGGCGGACGTTAGTGGGTTTTGTGTTGGAGTGTCACCCTAGATTTCCAAGCTGTCTTTTTGGACCTGAATGTCCAATATGTGCTGTTCCTCTATAAAGTATCGATTGGCTTACCTTAAGCCAACAGTGTCTATGTTGCAGGAAAAAAGAATAATACTACTTGTCCAGAACAATACCGCTCTTGACCACTTAGGTCCATTTTGATGATCTCACAGCTGCACGACAGCACTCAAAGGAACACAGCTGGAACCTCATCATGGAGATGTAAAACAAACAATTCCTATGTCCATTATGTTAAACAGGAGAAAGTGGAAAGTTAATGGGGGACACAGATAATAAAGGCTCCCCGTGGTTATGGGGAATGAGGAAAGGCAGCTGTGTGGGAGTGAGGGGTGACAGGGTGAGAGGGATGAAGGAGTAGAAGTGACAATTTTAAAACTTCCCACTCCCTATAAAATGCCAAGTTAACAGCATGTGGCCTTTCCAGTGACTTTATCTCATTTTCCAGGCATAAAAGCTTAGAAATTAGAGCTGTTGAATGTTTTGAATTCAGTGCTTGGTCCTAAATTGTATCTGATTTGCACTTGACAAAGCTGAAGGGAGGAACAGAAATGCTTTTATGCCACCTTCCTCGTGACTTAATCCTGAATAGTCCAGGGAACAATTACTATTACATAAGAGAGTATAACAGGGATGAAGCAGTAGCCTTAAAGGTACTTGTACTTGGGCTGGGCCGCTTAATGTGAATTATATTGGTGGAGGTGGCCCAAGGTAGTTTGGGACCTGAGAAATAAAATTCAAGTAGAATGACCTATGCTGATAAAATATAATAAAAATGGAAAGCAATGCCAAAATGAAACATTGCATCCTGCCTATAAAATGTGAACTCTACCTCCACTGCAGTCTTTTTTTTTCATCTCCTTTCTTCTTGGGATTCAAGTTGTAATAGCAACAAAGAAGCAGCCGCTGATACACACTCCAGCAATTATTCCAGCACTTAGATACTTAGGGAAGGTCCCCAAATCTGTGAATTTTTATTTTTTAGCCTGAGGGAGGGATCAAATGCATCATCACTCACCCCAAGAGATCTAAATCCAACCCATCTTGAATTCCTTTTACTTTTATCTACCGCCAATTTGCTTTGTTCATTAGTAGTTCAGATTCTTGTAGAAAGCTTCAGCTTGCAATAAATCTTTATACTCATTTGATTTTTTGGATTTATCTGGGACTTGTCAGCATTGTTGCTCTTGGGAGCTTTTGCATAGCCAGATCAGCATTCCAACCTTAGGTCATTAATTAGCTAAATGCTATTGAATGCCTACTGACTCTTCAGGCAAACATCTGCATCTCAATTTCATCTGGCACCAATCTGTAGTTTTTCCAAGAATTCCTGATCCTGTCCATAAATAGTAGTAGCACTTACACTTATATACCACTTCATAGTGCTTTACAGCACTCTCTAAGCAATTTACAGAGTCAATATATTGCCCTCAACAATCTGGGTCCTCATTTTATCAACCTAGGAAGGATGGAAGGATGAGTCAACCTTGAGCCAGTCAGGAATGATCTCCGGGCTGTGGGCAGAGTCAGCCTGCAATACTGCATTCTAACCACTGCACCACCATGACTCCATTATCTGTTGTCCTCTCATACTTCTTTTTACCTCAAGTATAGCTAAGCATAGATGTTTCATTTGCTCATATCACATGCCCAAATTATATTTGCTGATCAATGGCTTGAAGTCAGATTTTACTAAATCCAGAAGCAATTGATTGTTTTTTCTTACAATCCTTATACTTTTAATAAAATTCTCCAAATACTTAATTCAAAGATGTTTATCTTAATTGCTTAGTTCTTTCTAAATATCTAGTCTTCTCAGTCATAGCTTACTATTTGAAACATCATTGCTTTAATTACTCTGGTCTCACAAAAATCCCACTCCCTGGTATATTTTAAGATTAATCTCCTAGTTACTTCTCCATCACACAAATCTATCTATTCTTGAGGTCAAGAAAACAAAACTATTTGCTACTTTCACTTTTTAGCTATCCATTTGGAAATACAGGACTGTAGCTAAACTAAAAGCTAAGAAGGCAATAACAAACTAGTTCCATATCATAGTTTATCAGGTCTTCTGCAAGCACAGCTGAAAATGTTATATCTTCAGAAGGGATTCTGGGGTGGGGGAAAGAGTCTATGATGTCAAAATGTTGAGTGTAACCAAGCAACCCTGCCCCTTTTTGTTTGTATGCAATGCATCCGATATACATTGAAAAGGGGTGGGACTTTGATCATCAATCATACCCACCAGTTTGATGTCACGGAAATTCTCACCCCCCATGGATACCTCTGCTCTCCTGTCATCCTATTCTATTTCAGGAGCTGATTCCTCAACAGATCACAAATGGACATTGCTAGGCTAGTTTTGAAACTTTATTGCAGACAAATTGAAGCCATACAGAACACTGATTGTTGCAGTTCACAACAGTCAAAGCTTATATTTAAACGAATGCTGCAGCGTGTGGCATCTAGATTCCCCCCACCCCACCCCTGACTTCTGGTTTAGGATGGTGCTGTATATATGCATCTTGCTTCATTCATGATTAAAGGTATTGTTGGACTCCGCAGATAAAGATTTGATCCTTGGGTATTTAATTTTTTAACTTTTGCTATTGGCAGGGTAGCTAGACTCAAATGCTCAACAGCTAATAGCTTCATTCCATTTGTGTCACTATCTGTTGAGCCAGAAAAGATGGCAGAGCAGGGTTCTTCTACTAACTTGTTAAAAGAAATCCTGGATGAAGTGCAAGACTTGGAACCGATCCCACAAGTTCTAACTGATCTTAAGGGTAAAACAGATACAAAAAATGACTATAGAATGTGAAGATCAATTACAAACCCATAAGACCATAATTGAACCCGATCATAATATTGTGGATAAATGAATTAGCAGGATCACAATTGTGGAAGAAAGATCTTTGTATGATTGGTATTCGACACGCACCCACCCCAATCAATCAAACCTGCTTACATTTATGGAGGAATTTTTAATAAAAGTCACCTTTTTCTGAACAGACTTTCCAGTTGAGATTGAACATGTGCTTAAAATTTCTCTAACAGGACAAAAGTAAAATATTATTCTATCCAGATTTCAGCAATAAGGTTTCGGAGAGAAAAAATGTTTACAAAAGTCTGAAATCTTGCTAGTTCAGCACAACTACAATATCTTATGTACTTTCCAGTTACATTCTGCATTAATTATCAAGATAAGATCCACAAATCTGATAATCCCACGAATGCAGAGACCTTTATCTTATAGTTGAAATAGGCTGAGGGATAAGTTTGATGGTGTTTTATTTCATAGCAATTGTTAAGGGAGAAGTTTGAATCAGCCCAAAACTGTGGTGATGCTGAGGGCAAAGTCTCATTGTAAAAGTATTCATTTTTTCCCTTTTGTCTGTACTCTAGTTAAACTTCAATAATGAGTCTGGGCATATTGCCAATTTAAGTCTTTATTTTTACACTTAGCATCCAAATTTAAATGATTGGTTTGCAAACTGTTCTATATATTTACTTGTAATAAGAGAGATGAACTATAGCGCTATCTCACTGAAAAGTCATGCATTGCTTTCCATTTCTTTGGTTTTTTTAAAGGTTCTTTCCATTTCTATAAGAATGTAATTTGCTTACTGTTTTATTTTCTTACACATACTCACTTTTTTCTTTTTTCCTTTAAGTTTGATTTGATATGTATATGTGATACAATGCTATTTGAATATTAATTTGAGTTTCTATGATGTTCTACTTGTGTAAGCAACATTAGAAAATATAATACTGTGTTTCAATATGGTAAAGTTTATTACTATATATTGTATTTGTTACAATACAATACATTCAGTATTACAAACTAAATGGTTTTTGGAAAACACCAATAACAGGGACAAATAAAATTAATGGATGAAGTTAGTGTAAAATTTATGTAAAAGGGCTAAGAGAACCTAAAAAACAAAACACAATTTTGTTTGCGTATTTAAAATAGTTAAGGACAGAATGACAGTTGCTTATCTATAGGAGACTCATTTAGTAGAATAGGATCAGAGGTGGTATTCAAGGTTCTGACCAGTTTTGGAGAACCAGCAGTGAAATTTTGTGTAGTTTGGAGAACCGGCAAATACCTCTGACTGGAGATTTTACAGTATCCTTCCCTTGCCATGCCCACCAAGCCACGTCCTCAGAACAGGTAGTAAAAAAATTTGAATCCCACCACTGAAGAGGATAAATGTCTATTAATGAGGGATTAATGAGGGACAGCTTCATCTTACAGATACTTTGATAAAAGCTAAAAATGTGGCAGTTTTGGTACAAAAAGGCTTCCCAACTGATGTGCAACAAGTTATTAGTTAGTTATTAAATGAGTGTTATTTAATTTTATGTGTTAAAATAACAGGGATTGTAGTAGCTATGGTTAATGTTGATGGATCTAATTTAGATTCTCATGTTTATTATTGTTTTCAACACTTAAATGAGTATTATGATAAATTGGAAATAGAAGGAGATTTTAATAAAATATTGGATCCTTACCTGGATAGAAATACATTGGTATGAAAAAAAAATAACTAGTGAGGAAAACAATTAAGAGGTACATGGAAGAACTAAATTTGATAGATCCTTGGCATTTGATGTTTTCAGCTAAAATTAAATATTAAGTTTCTAATTAAAATCTAAACATTAATATATTATTAAAGAATCAATTATTGATGCAGTTATGTATTAAATCATAGTGCAATTATTTTGAATTGTGTGTTTCAGATACTTATTAAGGTATTGAAAAATGGGATTTGAATCATTATGAATGATAAAAGAATTTGTAGAACAAATGCAGGTAGAGACTTTACAGTACTGAGATTTGAATTGAGAAACATCAATTCAAGCGCCTGAATTTTTTAATGGGATGTATATAAATCTTATAGTTGAGACTTATGCATCATACAAAAATAAGATTAAAAATAAAAATAATTTAAAATATGAATTTCAGTTTATGGGCACTGATGTTAGATTCCATCAGCTACTTTGTATAGACAAATACATAAAAAGAAATGTGAACTAAATACTATAATATCAGAGAAGACAAAATTCAAGCTAAAATATTTTTTATAGGGATATTGGGAAAACAGTGAAAAACCTAGTAAGATTTTGGCTAATTGTTTAAAGCAAAAATTGGTTAAAGGGAAAAAAAGGAAATTATTGCAATCAGATGAGGATATAGAGGCCTTTCTAAATATTATACACCTACCACACTTAGATTGTGGTAACAAAAATAACTTTTATTTGTCTCACTGTCTGAGGTGGAGTTTAAACAAATAATTTAAAAAGTGACTGGTGGTAAAACACCAGGATTGGATGGATTCCCTATATAGGTAGTCCTTGATTTACAACAATCAGGACTGGAATTTTGGTAATAAATCCTAATAGTTGTACATTGAGGTACTCATGTGA
>CM019148.1:276110925-276158648 GCA_009733165.1 Naja naja
AGTTTGATAGTGAACAGGACAAGAGCTCAGAAGAAACTATCTCTAGTTTCTTGGATGTAAAGGAGACATCAAAATTCAAGAAGGCTTTCCATATTGAAATAACCTGAGTCCTGATTTCTAACAGAGCTGACTCATTTGTCCTGTGAAATGACTTTCCAAATCTTGACAAGAAATGGGCAACTGATGCCTGTCACTTTAATGTTGATAGGACCTGGTCACTTGAGTAATTTCCACTATTTTTTAATAAAGTTGATTAATGAAGACAACATAATATATATTCCACTGTTATTCTGCATTCTTTTCTTTGTCCATATTTACTGATATCTTCTAATTTCTTCCTATAACTTTTCTCTAGATTCTATGTTCATTCATGCATTGGCACCAGTAAATAATCCAAAACCATAAAGGAGTTAAGTAACTCATTACAGAACAAATATCCAAAGAGCTTTTATGCATCCCAGGATTGATCTCCAGGAAGGTTTGAAATTCATAAAGAATATATTGAGTTCTGGCATTGACTCTGATTTTGATGCCATTAGAGATGATCTTCTGAAATCCTGAATTTTGAACAGAATGCAGCAAAGCCCTTTGCATAGGGCAACCATTTTGTGGGAGTTGCTTGTGAAAATGTGGATATTATAAAACAGTATGAATGTTAAATATCCATTTATCATTAAGGATTTTTAGCAAGAAGTTTTCTAAGGCCTCTTTAGTTTTTAAAGAAGCAATTCTATCCAGTTTTTTAAAACCAAAACCAGCTCAATAATGTCTTCAAATGTCAGTACAGAATTTTCAAATTGATTATCATTTGGTATTACTTTATTAAAAGTGAAGATGTGTTTTAGTAATATATGAAGCAGAAGAGTAGGTACTACATTTTTCTATGTCACAAATTACCTCCAAATGGTTTTCTGTATCATTAGCTTCAACACAGAGCTGCTGAAAATAAATGATAAACTATTACCAAGACTATATTTTCAAGAAAAGTTGAAGCTTCACTGTCATATGTGATTGCTGTATGTTTTTATTGATTGGTCTAAAAGTCATTGAAATCAGTCCTAATCATCCATTTAAAGGAAGTTTGAATGAAGAAGGAAAAGTACATTAAAAATAGTTAAGTTTGAAATTTGCCTGTTTTAAAAACTTGAAGTAGAAATTCATTGTTCTAAGCTGAATGAAGTCACTGATCTTGATTCTGGCTAGTGATTAGCAACACAGGATACTGGACTTTTGATATTTGCCCTGAACTACTATTCTCTTTTATACTGCAAAGCTGTAACATAACAGAATTAACATAAATTATACTATGCAAAATCATGGATGATCTTTTACAACAGTTACACTACAATACAATTATCCTAATATTTTTATGCTTTTCATCAAGGTTCATTTCTTCTTGTATTAGTGTTTCCCCTTTATTCCAATGTTGCTAACCTCAAGCATTTTCAATTAGAAGGGGACATTTTCAAGATAGGAAATATCCTATCTTTCACTAACTCCATGTATAGTGGTTGTGTGCCCAAACAAGACACCATTAATAATCCTCCAAGATTGCTTTACTGAAATTTCTCAGCAAAATGTCCCTCATGGTAAGATAACCAGCATACTTACCAGATATTTGATAACTTAATCAACAAAATGAGAATAACAGCAAATAGCCCAAATATGCAAGGAAGGAATCAGAAAAATTAAGGGCCAGAATGAGCTAAGACAACTAATGCCAAAAACAACAAGAAAACTTATTTCAATATGTAAGGAAAAGAAGAAAGTCAGGGAAATGATAGAAACACTAATGGAAAATGTTAAGTTTGCATGAAGAGACAGACGAGAGTGCTTCAAGCTCTTTTTTTTAGTGACTACAGCTCAGAACGGACCCAATTTGGCTGGGCTGTGGCTGCTACTTATAGCCAGCAGCGCGTTTGCCAGCCAATCAGAGTGCAGGGTTTTCCCGCACTTTTTTAAACCAACCATTTCCAACATTTTACAAGAACAGTTCAAAATAACCAATGACTTCAACCTGCATACATAACACCCCTCCCCACTAGGTTCAGTCCATACTCAAACCCCAACCTATCTAATGTATTCTTTTAAATAGGTGGGGCTCTTACATAACGTTGAGACCTACGTGGTTCAGATGTTTTAATGTTCTCACCTTGTGAGCGAGAAATGTGTCTGCTGACATTTTCTTACTTGGACTTGTAGTAATGGTAGAACCTGTTTGGTTACTACAACCTGGTCTCTCCTCCCAATCCATCTCCAACCCAATGTCAGCACCTATCAGGTAGTGATGTGCAATCTTCCATTTGAAAATGGTTGTTGGTATTGTGACAGGTTTTGGATGGTTCCTGTCGTGTTAGCTCGTTACACATGGGGTTGATTCTTGCTTGCTGATTACTCTCATACTCCTCCCCTCCCCCCCTAGAAGAGGCAGTAGGTATGGGAACCAGAGAGGAGCAAAAGCGATGCTCCTGAGGCAATCTGGATTTTAACTGATCAATGTGCCTGCTCCAGAGGACACCATCCTCCATTTGTACCCTGTAAGACCAGGGCCTGTGATTTGGGTTATCTCAGCAGGAATCCATAATGGTTCACCCCATAAGGTTCTTAGCATAAACAGAATCACCCACAGTGAAAGTGCGAATTTTACTAGTGGAATCTAGTGGTGCGTTGGTGCGTAAGTGGATTGAGGCGTCAAGGGGAGACCTGAGTTTCCTACCCATCAACAATTCAGCTGGGGTTAAATTAGTTAAGAGGTTGGGAGTGATACTGAACACTGAGAAGTTTTTCAACTCTCTCAGTGATATCCCCTGGACCCAATTGCTGAAGTTTTTCTTTGGTAAATCGTACCATACGTTCAGCCCGGCCGTTAGCCGAAGGATGCCCAGGGGCTGTCAGGGCATGTCTGATACCCTGTTGTGCTAGATATGATTCAAAAAGGTTGGATGTAAATTGAGGGCCATTGTCAGAAACAAGCACATCAGGTAACCCGTGAGTTACAAAAAGCTTTTTAAGCTGTTTGATGACAGCTTCAGTTGTGGTGGATGCCATAGGGATAACCTCCAGCCATTTGGAATATGCATCAACTATAATAAGGAAAGTGTGCCCTCTGGTAGGGCCAGCAAAATCAATGTGAATCCTGGACCATGGGCCCCTAGGACATTCCCATTCCTGTGTGGGGGGTGAGAGGTGGGGCAGGCCTGACTACCTGACAGTTGGGACAAGATGCAACCCAGTTTTCAACCATTTTGTCAATACCTGGCCACCATACATAACTCCTGGCCAATCCCTTCATTCTGACAATTCCCGGATGACCCTCATGTAACATTTCCAAAACCTCTTTTTGTAGTTTTGCAGGAATAACCACCCTGTTTACCCAACAAAATACATCCTCTTAATACAGATAATTCAGTTTGCCTGGATTTAAAAGGTTGGGCAAGCTGAGGTAGATCTTGAAGTGGCCAACCTTTCTTAATCCAGCCTATAATAGGAGCCAATAAAGTGTCTTTGGCAGTCTCTCTGGCAATTTGAGCAGCATGTACTGGAAGCTTGGCAACAGTTTCTAGAAAAAAGGTGTGAGTCTCAGGAAGGGTCCTCAATGTGTGAAGGAAGTGGGCAGCGACTCAAAGCATCTGCGTGCCCAATGTCTTTACCAGGTCTGTGGATCAGTTTGTATGAATAAGCAGCAAGAAATTCAGTCCATCTCAGCATTCTTGGTGACAGGATCGTGGGCGTTGGTTTGTCCCCTGTCACAATGCCTAAGAGAGGTTTGTGATCTGTGACAACAGTAAATGTTCTCCCATATAAATACTCATGGAATTTCTTGACAGCTGCAACAATTGCCAAGGCTTCCTTGTCCAGTTGGCTGTAGTTCCTCTCTGCTTTAGTCAGAGGGAGGCCGGGAGGTAGGCACCAATGAGGACAAGGGTGGCTGCACTGTTGGATGCTGCCCCCGGTTGGTCTTCTCCGCCTCCCCTTTGCCCTCTTTGTCTTCTTTAATTCCGACTCCTTGAACAGTTGGGTTGAGTGACTGGTTGTTGGCGCCACAGGGATCTGTTTGCGCCATTTGATACCGAAGGGCAAGAAGACTCTCCCTGTTTCCATCTGGGATGTGAACTATCAGATGGCTTTATCCATCTGCCATCCAGAATTCTTGTCTCCTCTGTGCTGAGGGGGTTACTTCTCCTGCCCTCATCTGTCTTCATTGGTGAGGGTGATGGAACTTTGCTGGTTCACCCACCCACTGTGGTGAGAGAACAATGGAATTGGGACGCACCACCTCCTCCCCTGCACAATTCCAACTGTGGTGTAACATCTCTTTTAACCACTGGGGGCCATGAGCTGTGAGAGAGCATATATGCTCGACCAACAGCCCCCTGGATTGCTGTGAGAGGGCACCCAGGGAGGGAGGCAACTCAGTGGTTTTGAACTTTGAATTATGCCAATGTTTAGACTATAAGATCATTATGAGGACATGCTATCTACATCTAGGACCGCTCCTCCCTTTTGTTGATGGGACATTTAACAACATATGCGGACTTTTTCGGCAGCTGAATTGTGGGCTCTGAGGGACTCTTCCCTCTCTTGGACTTGGCCCACCGGTTTACCATCAGCCTATCTCGAGGATGGATTGTGGAATCTGGAGAGATGGCATGACACAGGAAAGGGCAGGGGCCAGGGTTCAGGGAGGGATAAGGGAAAACGACCCAGGGCTTCTCTTGTTAAAAATTTTAATTCAGTTTCTTAAGGGGTTAGGGAAGGGTGGGAGGGATGGGGGTTTTACCGCAGGAGTTCAGTGCAGCCTGAAACAGGGCCGTGGTTGGGGGGTGCATGGGGGGAGCTGTGGGGCTCCGGACGGAACAGTGGGAGCCATGATCCCTAGGGTGGTTGGTATGGGTAGGAGCCAACAAGGCGGGGGGCCATATCATGTCAGGGGAGCGCGCCCCCGCTATGTCCAAGCTGTGGCGTGCTCCAACCCCTTAGCCTCTTCTCATCTCCTGGGAGTCTTGGGATCCTGGACCCCTGGACTCGGACTGGTGTACTTTAATGCCAGGTCCATGGTTAATAAGGCACCACTCATCCATGATGTGATTGAGGAGGAGGCCGTGGACCTGGTTTGCATCACCGAGACCTGGCTGGGGCCGGAGGGAGGAGTCCCTCTGGTTGACATCTGCCCCCCAGGTTTTCAGGTGTTGCACTGGTCACGACCCCAGGGAAGGGGAAGGTGGCTATTGTTATTCGGGAGACCCTGTTTCCAAGGGAGGTCCCTGCCCCGGAGATAGGCGGGTATGAGTCCCTCCTCCTGAGGTGTGGGCCTGCAGGTCGGTTGGGCATGCTGCTTACATACCTGCCTCCCAGCTATGTCTCAGCTGCCCTGCCTGGGCTTCTTGATGCCATCTCGGGTGTGGTGGTGGAGTTTCCGGAGCTCATAGTTCTGGGTGACTTTAACCTGCCCTCCCTGGGATTGGCGTCGGGTTTGGCCCAGGAGTTCATGGCTTCCATGGAGGCCATGGGCCTGACCCAGATAATAGATGGTCCGACTCATGAGGGGGGTAACATGCTCGACCTGGTTTTTGTCTCGGAGCAGTGGCGGAGTGGTCTAGGGAGTGGTGACATAACTATCCACCCCGTTTCATGGTCAGACCACTATCTCCTGTGGCTGGTCTTCCATCAAGCTACCCCACACCGCTGGGATGAGGAGCCACCTAGATGGTTCCACCCCAGATGCCTGATGGACCCCGAGAGGTGCCAGGCAGAGCTGGGTTTTTTTCCTGCATCCTTCACCCACAGCCCTGCCGAGGTCCTTGCGGCTACCTGGCAACAGTCGGCTGCGGGGGCTCTCAACAGGGTTGTCCCCATGCATCCCCTTACTCGGTGCGGATCCCGGTCAGCTCCCTGGTATACCGAGGAGCTCCGGGAGATGAAGCATCGCAGAAGGGGACTAGAGAGCAAGTGGAGGGCGACTCACTCTGGGTCTGACGGAGCCCAGCTAAGAGCCCATATTAGGACTTATCTGGTAGCGGTGGGGGTGGCGAGGAGATCCTATTTCTCTGCCCTCATAGCATCCGCAGATAACCGCCCAGCTGCCCTGTTTGGGATTGCTCGCTCCCTCCTCCAGTTGGGGGGGGTGGACCCGTTGCGGGGCAGAGCTGAGGAATTTGGTCAGTATCTGCAGGATAAAATCGCTTGGATCCGGGAAGGGTTGCGCTCGGACTTGCAGTGGCCTGAGGATGGGGATGCAAGTGGTTTGGCCAATGTGATCTGGACTGAGTTCGATCCTGTTTCTGAGGATGAAGTGGACAGGATTATGCGGCGGCTGAGCTCCACCACATGTTTATTGGACCCGTGCCCTTCCTGGTTGGTTTATGCCTCCAGGAGGTTACGTGCGGCTGGCTCCGGGCAGTGGTCAATGCTTTGTTAAGGGAGGGGCTGTTCCCTGCCGTTTTGAAAGAGGCGGTGGTGAGGCCCCTCCTGAAGAAGCCTGCCCTTGACCCAGCCACGTTGAACAACTTTCGTCCGGTCTCCAACCTTCGCTTTTTAGCGAAGGTTGAGAGGTGGTGGCTCAGCAATTGCCACTTTTCCTGGAGGAAGCAGACTACCTGGATCCATACCAATCGGGCTTCCGGCCCGGGTACAGCACGGAGACAGCATTGGTCGCGCTGATTGATGATCTCTCTAGGGCTCGGGACAGGGGCTCGTCCTCTGTCCTGGTCCTGTTAGACCTCTCAGCGGCTTTCGATACCATCGACCATGGTATCCTATTGCCTTGTCTCGGGGGGTTGGGAGTGGGAGGCACTGTTTTACGGTGGTTCTCCTCCTACCTCTCAGGATGTTCTCAAACAGTGTTGGCAGGGGGGCAGAGGTCGACTCCAAGGTACCTCACTTGTGGGGTTCCCCAGGGCTCGGTCCTCTCGCCCCTCCTGTTCAACATTTATATGAAGCCGCTGGGTGAGATCATCCATGGCTTTGGGGTGAGTTATCATCAGTATGCTGATGATACTCAGCTATACATTTCCACCCCAGGCCACATCAGTGATGCTCTCTCCGTGATGTCCCATTGTCTGGAAGCGGTACGGATCTGGATGGACAGGAACATGCTTTGACTCAATCTGGCCAAGACAGAGTGGCTGTGCATACCAACATCTCGGTCCAGTTTGGAGGTTGCATCTTTGGTCATGGAGGAGGAGGTGTTGCCCCCCATGGACAGGGCATGGAATCTGGGGGTCCTCCTGGACTCACGGCTCAAATTGGAGGAGCAGGGGGCCTTGCCCAGATCCGGCTGGTTCACCAGTTACGCCCATTCCTGGACTGGGATACCCTACGCACAGTCACTCAGGCCCTCGTTATTTCCCGCCTCGACTACTGTAATGCTCTCTACCTAGGACTGCCCTTGCATACCACTCGGAGGCTTCAACTGGTACAGAATGTGCTGGCGGTAGTGATGGGAGCTTCCCGATACTCCCATGTTACACCCCTCCTGCACGGCCTGCATTGGCTTCCGGTTGCCCTCCGGGTGAGGTTCAAGGTTCTGGTATTAACATTCAAAGTCCAGCATGGCATGGGTCCAGGTTATTTATGAGAACGGCTCCTCCCAACATCAAATACTAACCGCCCTGTACGGGCGCACAGGCGGGGTCTCCTCGGGGTGCCGTCTGTGACACAATGTCGCTTGGCGACGACCCGGGGGAGGGCCTACTCTGTGGCGGCTCCCACTCTGTGGAATCTTCTTCTGCTGGAGCTCCGGCTGGCCCCTGATCTTCGTACCTTCCACCACGATTTGAAGATCTGGCTCTTTTTACAATCCGGGCTGTGCTGATTCTCTCGGGTTGGTGTTATTTTAATTAGGGGTTTTAAATTTTAATTCGGCTTAACTTGTTTTAATATTCTTTTAATTAATTTATTTATTGTTGTATTTTAGTTGTAAGCTGCCCCGAGTCCTTTTTGGAGAGGGGGCAGCATATAAGTCGAATTAATAAATAAATAATAAATAAGGTGCGAGAGTAAAATGCAATAGGAGCTTCCTTTCCGCTGGGAAGCATGTGGCTCAATACCCCCCCCCCACTCCAAAAGGGGAGGCATCACAAGTCAGAACAACAGGAAAGTTCTCAGAGAACTGTATTAGCACAGCATCAGACATGATTAGTCTCTTGATATTGTTAAATGCAGCTTGTTCCTTCCTCCCCCAGACCCAAGCAGATTTTTTGTCCAGCAACCTATGTAGGGGTTCTGCAATGGTTGCCTTCTGAGGTAGAAACATATGATAGAAGTTAATAAGTCCCAAGTATGCTTGCAAATCTGTTTTGCATTTTGGCCTGGGGGCTTCTTTGATTGCCTGAATCTTTGCCTCTGTGGGGTGGATGCCATGTTTATCAATCATGTAACCCAAGAATTCCACTTTATCTGTTCTAAGTGTGCATTTTTCTTCTTTGACTTTTAACCCACTTTTTGAATCTAGTTAGGACTTCCCTGAGTCTCTCGTGTAATTGAGTGTCATTTTCAGCAGAAATTAAAACGTCATCAAAATAGGGCACCACCCCTGGCAACCCTTGTAACATTCTTTCCATAAGGCTTTGGAAGATGCCTGGTACCACGCTTACTCCAAATTGCAATCTTTGCATTTGAAGGCACCTCTATGGGTCACAATGGTTTGGGCTTCAGCAGTGGCATCATCAACTGATAATTGTTGATATGCCTATGCCAGGTCCAACTTGGCAAAAACTGTGCCCCTCAAGAGAGTGTAATAAATGATGCACTACTGGAACTGGATATGTGCTCTGTTGTAGCGCATGGTTCAATGTCCCCTTGTAGTCTCTGCAGATTCTCACAGACCCATCAGCCTTGACTGGTGTGACTATGGGTGTCTCCCACCTGGAGTGATCAGTGGGCTCTAAAACTCCTTGGGCTATTAGTTTATCTAATTGTGCATCAATTTTTTCCTTTAAGGCAAATGGGACCCTTCTGGGTTTTAAACGGATTGGTTGTACCTTGGGATCTAGGTTAAAGTGATAGGGGTCCCCAAGTACTTGCCTAATCCGTTGGAAGACCTCTGGAAACTCAGACTTCAAGGCCTCTTCCCACTCAGTGTTGCTCACGTGATTGATGCCAGTCACCTCGATGCCCAGCGGGTTGAACCACTCAAGGCCCAGCAGACTTGGGCAGTCCTTGTCCACAATGGTCAGTGGTAGGCGTTTGGTGTGGCCCTTGAATTTCACGTTGAATTCTCTTGTTCCAACTACTGGAATCTTGTTCCCTTGGTAGTCTTTAAGAGTCAATGCTTGCTTCTTGAAGTGCTTCTTCTGGATGTTGGGAAGAAGTCTGTGAATAGTGTCCCATGACACCATAGATAGGTATGAGCCTGAGTCCACTTCCATTTGGCAAGGCCTTCCTTCAATAAGTACCTTGACATGCACTTTTCTGCTTCTTAAAGGTGATGAATGACCAATAGTTACTGTTTGATGAGTTTCATTCTTCCCATTTGCTTCTGTGCTGCGCCCCATTTTCTCACTGAGATTGTTGGGCCTGAATTCTTTGTCTTTGCTTGTAGCAAACTTTCTTCTGTTGGGTGGAGTTCTGGATGATTTGCAGACTCTTGCTAGGTGTCCTCTTTTATCACAATGGAGGCAAATGGTGTCTAAAAACTTGCATTCAGTGCGGGGTGGCTTCCCCACAACCTCTGCAGTAGAAATCTTGCCTCTTTCTTCCCAGGTCTTTCTTTTTCCGCTCCATTCTGAGTCTGTAAATTCCTTCCTCCACCTCACTACAATCTGACTCAGAATCTATTTGCTCGCAATGAGTTGTTGTGGATTTTTCCACATCAGGATGGCATGTGGCCTTGTTGATTTTCTTCATGGCTGCTGCTGAGAACTTGGTAGCTTCTGCTGAAGAGGCCTCTTCTATTGCTTCCTTCAGCGTGATCTTAGGTTTCAGTAATAACTTGCTCTGTAGCACCTTGTCTTTAAGGCCCAGAACAAATCGATCGCGCATGGCCTCTTCTAAATTGTTAAATTCGCATGCACCCCCAATGTCCCTTAAACTTGCCATGAAGTCATTTACGTTTTCGCTTTCCCTTTGATCACGACAGTAAAACTCGTGTCTCTTAATGAGGCACGATACTTTTGGCGCGTAATGGGCTCTTAACAGTTTTTCTAAGTCAGGCTGTTCCATTACCTTCCCATCTGCAGCTCCCGCCAATGCCTTCGCCATCTTGAAAACTGCCGGACCGCAGTGCGTGAGAAAGACCGCCCTCTTCCGCTTCTCGGAAATGTCGGCAAGATAGTTTCCCTCCAGATACATTTGGAAATGATCTGCATACGACTCCCAGTCTTCTGCCATTGGATCGAACGGGGCTGGGGGGGTGTTCAGCACAGCCATCTCGCTCTCCTTCTGTTCCGCGTTGCCGTCTTCTTCAGGGGAATCCCACCTTCGTCACCAGTGTTAAATTTGCATGAAGAGACAGACACAGAGTGCTTCAAGCTCTTTTTTTATTAGTGACTACAGCTCAGAACAGACCCAATTTGGCTGGGCTGCGGCTGCTACTTATAGCCAGCAGCCGCAGTTGCCAGCCAATCAGAGTGCAGGGTTTTCCTGCACTTTTTAAACCAATCATTTCCAACATTTTACAAAAACAGTTCAAACTAAACCAATGACTTCAAACCTGCATACATAACAGAAAAAGATGGCAAGAAGACAACAGGTTGCTGGGAGAAAGCGGAACTGTTTAATTCCTTCTTTGCATCTGTTTTTATGCAAAAGGAAGAAATAGCCCAACCCATCAAAAGCAGCACAAAGGGAGACAGAACAGGCACACATTAAAATAGACAAAGAAATAGTAAGAGAATACTCATCCACCTTGGACAAGTACAAGTCACTTGGATCACATGGTTTGCATCTCAGTGTGGAAATGGGACAACTTGCCACGACCAACTTGTCACAGCCAACTAACCCATCACAGCCAACTCACTGCAGGACAACTCACCACAGCCAACTCACCATGGGACAACTCGCTGTAGGACAGTGTAACAATTCTATTTAATTATTTAAAATAAATAAAAAAATATTTTAATTTTTGCCATTCACATTTTATTCTGTTTTTCCTTTTGCATTCTTTCTTTAATGATTCTATTCCATCATTTCTTTGATATTAGTGTCCCACAGCAAGTTGGCTCTGGTGAGTTAACCATGGTGAGTTGGCTGTGGCAAGCTGGTCATGGCAAGTTGGCTGTAGCAAATTGTTATAGACCCTCCCAGGGTTCTGAAGGAGCTGGCAGACATAATCTCAGAGCCACCAAGTATAATCTTTCTAAGCTCTTGTAACACAGAAGAATTGCCAGAAGACTGGAAAAGAGCTAATGAGGCACCAATCTACACAAAGGGGGAAAATGGCTCCAAGAAATTATAGGCCAATCAGCTTGACTTCAATATCTGGGAAAATCCTGGAAAAGATAATCAAGTGAAGGATTTGTAAGCACCTAGAAATAAACAGCTCATGCCAGACAAACCATATATTCTTTTTTGATAAATTAGTGGACAAGCAGAATGCTGTGAAAATAGTATACTTCATCTTCAGTAAGTCATTTGACAAAGTAGACCACAACCTACTTCTTGATAAGATAGAAAAATGTGGGATAGACAGTAATACCACCAGACGAATTCACAATTGGCTGACCAACCACACCCAGTGTGTAACCCTTAATGGAACTACAGTTACATGGAGGGAAGTATGCAGTGGGGTACCTCAAGGCCCTGTACTCTTCAATATCTTCATAAATAATCTAGACAAGGGGGTAGAAGGGGAACTCATCAAATTTGCAGATGACACCAAGCTCAAGAGAGATCTAGGTGTCCTAAGGGCACCATCGTTTAAGTATGAAACATCAGTGTGCTGCAGCTGCCCCAAAGCCAATATAGTCTTGGGTTGCATCAACAAAGGGATAACATCAAGATCACAAGATGTGATAATACTACTTTATGCTGTACTAGTCAAGCCACATTTGGAATACTGCATCCCATTCTCATCACCACAATACAAAAAAAATGCTGAAACCCTAGAAAGTGAATAGAGAAGAGCCATAAAGATGATAAAGGATCAAGAGACTAAATCATATGATGAACGATTTGGGGAGCTAGGTATACCTAGCCTTTTGGAGAGAAGGATTAGGGGGAAACTTGATAACTGTCTCCAGGGACTGCTATAGAGAAGAGGGGATTGACTAAGTCTCCAAGCACCAGAGGGCAGGACAAGAAGTAATGGGTAGAAGCCTGTTAAAGAGAGATCCAGCTTAGAAGAAAGAAGAAATTTTCTGACAGCGAGAACAATTAATCAATGGCATAGCTTGCCTCTCAGAGTCAGTATAATCTCTGTGACAATATCCTTCATAGTTTGCTTAGACTGTGCTATATATTCTTCACTCCAGAATAATTCAAGGCAAACATTTGTGTCACTGCGTTTTTTTGGTTTGTCTGCCAAGCTCCTAAGCTAATATTATAGCAGGCAGGTGTCTGCTAGCCAGCACGGTGTTATCTTGTCTCCATAGTAATGAGATAAGAAAGTCTTGTGATGTCTGAGTTTACTGCGCATGTGTAAAAAGTTTATACTTCACTTCCTTTGTATTTTCCTTTGTATCTTTTTTTTTCCTATATGCCTTGGTATGAGATTAGGCTGCTGGTATGGAGCTTTGTTAGGTTTTCTTATTTTTATAAATAAAAAATGCTTCTTAGATTACTTTCCGGGTCTAATTTTATCAGCGTTGACAGAAAAGAAAAGACATGGTCTATCACCTCTAATTAGCAGGGATGCTTGGAAGATTTTTACTCCCTGACAAAAGGTTTTTTCAAAGCCTTGACAATTTGAAGCCAAGACATAAATAATGAACCAATTCAACAAATATATGGAAAACAATGCCTGCCAAACTTATGCCTTCAGATATATAGATGGATGACCCAGAAAAGCATCCTTAATCCAAATGTGCCTATGCTGGAAATATACAGGTGTGTATTGATTACAGCAAGATCAAACAAGGATTTGTACATTGAGAAGAGATCTGACACAGAGCAAATAATTTCAGCTGGCAAGACTCTGCAATTGTTCAGTCCAAACCTTTGTCAGTGCATACAGCAGTTAGATGCACTCACATGTAACCCACATAACAGTTATGTAGAGCAGACTGGTGTGCACATCTATTTAAAGATCCTGAAAGATGTATGTATGTCATCCATATGCTAAAAAGCTTTAACAAGAAACACAGATATAATACAGATATTTTGAATCAAGCAACTTTTACAAAGTGATAGAATTGTTTTAAGTAATGGGACTTTAAATGCTGCACCTAGTCAAATAAATCACTTATGTACAATAATATTTACAAATTCAGGGTTCAAAACTAAATTTGAAAGGAAATAGGTTACTTAAAGTTAGTTCTAGCCTGCAGATGTTTGTTCCAGTATCATATTGGTAGCTATACATTTACCTGTATTTTTTAATCTAGTTAATTAAAAATGTATTTTTTAAATCTAGTTCAGATCCATCTGCAGGAAGGCATTTATTATGTGAATGTTTTTATTGATCAATGAGACCTTATGTACTCATTTGTCAAGATATCCTTTTGTGTACAGAGAAAAAGTATCCTTTGGAACAATCCAATGGCATAATTACAATGGATATGGGAGACTCAAATAATGTCTCAAACCATTCTGCTTGTTTCTCTTTTTGCTTCATAAAGTATACTAAGAATAAATAACTTGCAAGTCTTAATTCATAATTTAGATGGGAAAATAAAAACAATAGTATAAATTAAAAGGCAGGCATTAAAACTGGAAGGGAATACAGTTTGTTTCAATCAGCTGATTTTTCTCCTGGTAGATGTTCTTGACCATGAAAAATGTGGTTATGAAAAATAGTACATTATATTCAGAAACTGAAATGAATTTTGGATGAGTGTTAGCCCCCTTTCTAATATGGTCTCTCAGAATGGATAATAATATAAACATTCATCCATTAGGAAAAAAACCCCTACCCTTTACTGCCCCCATTAAATACATTGGCAGTCTTATTAAAATACAAGTCAGATTTGTGTTTAATGATCTTGAAAGGAAAGTAATTGCTTGAGTATTACCATTCAAATGTTCTTACGGGGACATATGATATTTACTGTCTAAGCTCCATTTTGAATGGTGAAGATTTCCCCCCCATCTCTTCAAGATCAGAAAAAGACCTTAGTGAGAACACCTGGAAGCTTATCTAATAACTTCATATTAGAGGTAAGTGTGGCTGAGCATTTTAAATGAAGTAAAAAACAACACTATTTTAAAAATCTTCCAGACTGAAAAAATGAGAATAATTAAATACTACAGGTAATTAAGGTTAGGTATATAGAGCTGTCACTCAGTTGTAGAATGCATATATTATGTTACATTGCAGCAGAAGTTCCCCAATTTAGTCCATGACATCCTTAGTTAAAGGGATTAGGAAAAATGGTCTTTTCCATTTTTCCATTAAACAGTGTGAGGCAACTGGCTCAGAAAGTAAGTGAAAGGGAGCAAAGTTCTGTACTACTTTAAGTATGTTTTTGCCTTCAAGTGTTCTTCCATCACATGGTGAACTAATGTTTGGCTGCCAACTAATGAGCTTTTTGCATGGGTAGCACATGAGGCAGGCAGAAAGGCACCATGATTTTCTTCATCTTAAATAGCATATTGTTTTGTGCTACCTTTGATATTTGGCTAGCTAGACTTAATTAGTTACAATAAGAATCGTTCAGACATTCTAACCATACACCTAGATGCAATACGTCTCATGGTATACACAGGTTGCTCAATCATTCAACTAAATCATCAAAAATAGATACCACAAGTTGAGGACAGTTTGCTTGAACAACTATGGCACAGACACACAAACAAATCCAATCAAGTATGGATTGATCATTTAAATACCATGAAACATTTAGCCCAGCTTAATTTTAAAAGTTAAAATTTGCAAGTTAAACAAAAATGGTAAAAAAACTAGAGCAAGTAAGTTACTTTTTGTGCCCTGGTAGAATCTTTACTAAAGAAGGGGAAATTGGTTGAAATATGACAGGCAAATGCTAGTAGAAAAGTAGTGCATAATATGTGGTCTATTGGGAGGATTATCAAAAGAAGCCCAAAAAATGTTCTATACAGTAGCATCCTCCTGTCTACTTTGTTATATGGAAATTCATCCTTGATGGATCAGGGATATATTAAATGCAGGGGAACTGGATAATTATCAGCATCAGTAGGAATAGGAGAACATGAAATCAACTCGGTAGGAAGACTAAAATTATTTTTATTGAGTATGGCTATAATAACAGAATTTTGCAAATCTGATTGTGCTGTGCCTCCTCCTCCTTCTCCTCATAGTTCACTGAAATAGGGAGGTCTATGTCTGTGCTGCTTCCAAATGTTATCTTGACATTCTGGAAAGCTTTCAGCCCCTTTTGCACAGGCAACGACTTCTGCATATCTCTGTCAAACTCATCCTTCTTACTTTCTACAGTAATTAAGTATGTGTGGCACTTAATCTATATCAGTCCACATAAAAGCCAACCAGTGGGGCTTTTTGCAGACATAGGAAGAGCAAGAAGTGAAAAAATAAGTAGTCACATCTTGCAGTGGCTGTAGTTTAGACTAAGTCCAGCTTCATTTCAAACGCACTGCAATTTAGATTGGAATTTTTGAAACTGGCTTAAGAGAAAGCTAGGAGACCAGCAGCAGAATTGCCCTTCCTCTGTGCTAAAGAGGAACAATGAAGATGGTAACCATGAAATCTCAGAAAGCCTCTGCATATAATTCTTATTCCAGAATCTCTATGAGATAATTGGTTAGAGATCAAGTCAGGTTTTTTTTCTGCTTTCTTCTTAAGACTTCTTTTATCTTTAAAAGGAGCACAACATTCCGATATCTAGCAATGCCAACTTTTTTCTGGAAATAGAAGTCATGGTCAGTGATAAGTCACTTCACTTTTTTTTATTCCTTCACATCAGTCTTTACCAGTATGACACAGGAGAAAGACAACTCATATGTTTGATCTCAGCCATTTTTAGAATTATAAATTAAATTGGATATTTAGCAGATTTAAATTTGTGCATTTCAAGTCAAGAAACTCCCTATTGCATTAAACCAGTGGAAGTGTGGGAGATTAGATCAACTCTGGCTTTATTGTCACTGCTCCACTTGGCTGTTATTCCAGCTTGATGACCAACTGGTGGTGCTAATGCTTCATTGGAGGGGAAGTGGGAGTTTATTACCACTCACAAAGTGTGTACAGGTTTTACCCAGAACTTTGGCAAATTAATGAAGTTATTTCCATTGAACCTTGCAATTATATTATTCTACTTTAACAGTATTATCTATTTTAAAAGCCTTATGCCTTTTTATTTCAAATTTTGGTATGGCAACCTATCTAGAAAAAGTCTGCACGTCTCACACCCTTGTGTAGAAGGTAGTTTTCACTTGGTTTTTATAAGTGAAAAGTTGCCACAAAAAGTACCTAGAACACAGTAGGGAAATTCAAGAGCCCTTCATGATACCATTGAAATAATATGCACCTGTTTGATTGCAGAAACAGCATTAGAGCAAACCAAGTAATGAATGTATATTTTTTGAAGGAATCTTCTGCCTCCATTTCTGTGGGGAAGATATAAACTATCATTATCACTAAGGGTGTGTAATGTACAGTGAATAGTCATTAGCTTTGTTTTTCAGTCCAAACTATCTAGTTCAATCTATTTTAAAATATTGGCTTAAGCTACTAGTATAATCAGTTCATAGATATAAACAACAGAAGTAACTTTGCAGATCAATCATAAAGAACAAAGTCTTTCAGAAACAGAGACCATACTAAGATTTTTAAACTCATTTAAGTATGAATATTTATATGAATGGTTGCTGGTGTCTTAAGGTTTCTAAAGTCACATAGTCTCATTTTGTGAAAGGTTTTTTTTTTAAAGAGTAATGTTAATTCTACAAACATTATATGAGTAGAATCATCATGTAATTTATCTACATCAGTAACATTAAAATTAGCAAGAAATCAAATCACTACAATAATGCAAAGACAAAAATTATTTTTGGAGAAGAACCTGATGCTTGGAACAGTTGAAGGTAACCAAAACAGACACTAAAACAGGACAAGCTATGTCATTATTATTTCTGACGACAGAAGCAAGTACCTTACAAGGAATGGCAAAACCCTGGCAAAAGGTTCTTCACACAGTCACAAACAGTCAGAAGTAACAGAACAACTGAATAACAACACAATCAAACTACTAAACCTTTCATAAAAATATATTAGAATATTCATCCATATTCACAAACTATAAAAATAAATGTGATAAAACAAATACATAAGAGCTCCATTAGAGAAACCACATAAATACATTTTAAGTAGTATCAACACCCGTGCAAAAGACTCTAGGGAGGGAGTGGAAAATAGCTAATTAGGATTTTATTTAGCATTTCCTATCTTGTCTCTTGAAGCCTTTCCAGAACTCCAGTCAGGCTGCCACCTGGTTGGCTTTTCTACCATCTGGGAAGTTTTGTTCAAATTCAGCTTTTGGTTATTGTTGTTGTTCAAATTTAATATCAACCAGAAATTTAAAATATGACTTCGTGCATAGCTACTTTGTGTTGCTATTCTTCATTTCTGAAAGCACAGTCACATTAAACTTAACTACTGTTTTGTATTGTTCTCCTACAGGATTTTTCCTTCCTTATACCTCTCCCTGCTCATACTCCTTTAGCGATACTCTGACTATCCTTTGGGACTTGAAGATTTCAGAAAGCTTGCCTTTTTGGCTGCTAAGATTGGCAAGCAAGTTTCCACACCTGTGCTTTTGATCTTTCATGAATCTAGCTTGCTTGATATCTTTTGTAGAATCCACATTGTGTCATTGGAAATGGCCTGTTTATACTAATTCAACTGATCAAGAGACCCAGGTGTTTCTCTCAAAATCTAGGGCTGCTATAGTACCAGGTGTAGCACAGAGACTACAGTTGAAGGAGAAGATTCAGTAGATCAGCTTCATCTTGACATTCTCCTTTTCCTCTCTGATTTTCTGGCACATACATAGTGTACTGTAACAACAATCATTTGTTCATTAATTACCTTCATCTAAATGTAATAATAGCAATAGCACTTAGACTTATATACCACTTTACAGTGCTTTACAGTCCTTTCTAAGCGGTTTACATAGTCAGCATATTGCCCCCAACAATTTTGGGTCCTCATTTTACACACTTCAGAAGGATGGAAGGCTGAGTTAACCTTGAGCCTGGTGAGATTTGAACTGCCAAGTTGCAGGCACCCCGCAGGCAGCAGAATTAGCCTGCAGTACTGCACTCTAACCACTGCGCTACCGTGGTTCATTAATGAAGAGTCAATCTGGTGTACAGATGTGGTTAAGGCACCAGGCTAGAAACCAGGAAGTCATGAATTCTAGTCCTGCTTTAGGCACAAAGCTCTAGGGAGGAGGCAATGGCAAACCATGTCTTTGCTAATAAAATTGCAGGGACTAGTCTCCAGGAATCAAAAGTTGACTTGAAGGCAAATCATAATCATAATTGGAATTTTATGCATGTACAGATGTAGATACTCACTCCTACACCCATTTTTCAGACACAGACAAAAACACAAACCAGTGTTCAGTTGTGCTGTATTCTCTTTTGCTTCCATATTGTTATTGCACCAGCATCTGGAAACCCTGAAGATCCATCACATATCTGGGGAGGACACTTGAATGGATTTTCCACCTTCCTGAGGTTCAAGGTGCTCATCAGCTGCAGATTAACCAGAAGGTAACGTGAACACAACAAAGAGATATATCAGTGAACTCTCTACTCAGACTGAATTTCATCTGTTCCAGAATAACAGTCACTTTGATCATGTATTTGCCTACAGGCATCAGGGTCACTAATACTTGTGACAAGTCCATGGTCATCACAGACATCATGAAACCATCAGCTAATCCAAACTCCTTGCTCAGGACATGAACATTGATTTTTCCCAAGAAAACAAACATTGCAGACTCTAATATTAGCCCTGAGAAAAGACCCAGAAATACTTGGAGAACTGCTGCTTGGTTGTTCTATGGTTAGGATACAACCAGCCAGCTACCTTGTCTCTAGATCTCATTTTCATCAATTCTCATAGCCCATTACTTCCAATGCGGCACTACCGATGACTAGAATGGTCTTCCAAATTAATCACATTAAATCTTCCTCCTTGACCTAGGCATCATCTTTGATAGGACCCAGAGTTCTGGAGGCAGATTCTTTTGACAAGGCTATATTCCCATCAAAATCTAACCAGGTGTCTGTAATTCATGCCATGTCTGTGCAATCACAAACTGTTTTGTTGTGTAGGGATGCCATCTCATTCCACACAGACCTCAGCAGCAACCTGAATCTAAGGCACACAACATTCTGCCAGCACAGACCAGTCTGGGGTCACAGATTAGAAGAGGGACTTATACGAAGTGCCCTTCTCTTACTCATTCTACCTTTGCCCATTCCAGCCATTTTGCTGCTTAACTAATTTTTATACACTCTGCTTAATCATTCTTAATAATGACCAGTAACTTCTATTATAATTTACTTGCTAGAATCGCTGCTAAAATCTTTGTGTCAACATTAAACAGTGAAATTGGACAATAATTAGCACATTGGGTGGGATCTTTACCTAATATTAGTTCAATTGCAATATAACTTGATTAAATGCCACTGATACTATTCCCATATCAAGGATCTTATCATATAGTTGACAAAGATATGGTACCAAGAGGTCTATAAATGTTTTATACGAATAGTCTATGGGACAGGATGGCCCAGGGGTTAAAGATGCACATCTGAGCTTGACAGCTGGAAAGCTGACAGCTTGGGGTCAAGACCTGAATGTTGTGTGACGGAATGAGCTCCTATTACTTTCCCCAGCTCCTGCCAACCTAGCAGTTCAGAAGCATGCAAATGTGAATAGATAACTAGGTATCACTTCATTGGGAAGGTAACAGTATTCCATGTACCTCGGCATAAAGTAATGCTGGTCACATGACCACTGAAGGATCTTCAGACAAGGCCGACTTTCTCAGCTAAGAAACAGAGATGAGCACTGTTCCTTAGAGTCAGGCACAACAGGGGAAATCTTTACCTTTATAGATAGTCTTTGACTTACTATGAGTCATTTAAAGACCATTCAGAATTACAATAGTCTCATAAAGGTGCTATACAGTGTACAGAACACTTCCAACCATCATAAAATGTGTTGCTGCCTGCCTTTGCAATCACATGACTGCATTTTGGCATTTGGCAATCAGCTCACACTTAAGATTGCATCCTATGGTCATATGGCCACAATTTGCAATAGGCTTTATGAATTTCTGGCTTCTTTTGGCTGAAAAACAAAAAAACAGCAAAAAAACAACGGATTTGGATTTATGATCACATGATTTGCTTAACAACTACCATAAAAAGGTTGTAAAATCCAGTTTGGTCACATGAGTACCTCAATGTACAACTATTAGGATTTATTACCAAAATTCCAGTCCTGATTGTTGTAAATCAAGGACTACCTATATAGGGAATCCATCCAATCCTGGTGTTTTACCACCAGTCACTTTTTAAATTATTTGTTTAAACTCCACCTCAGACAGTGAGACAAATAAAAGTTATTTTTGTTACCACAATCTAAGTGTGGTAGGTGTATAATATTTAGAAAGGCCTCTATATCCTCATCTGATTGCAATAATTTCCTTTTTTCCTTTAACCAATTTTTGCTTTAAACAATTAGCCAAAATCTTACTAGGTTTTTCACTGTTTTCCCAATATCCCTATAAAAAATATTTTAGCTTGAATTTTGTCTTCTCTGATATTATAGTATTTAGTTCACATTTCTTTTATGTATTTGTCTATACAAAGTAGCTGATGGAATCTAACATCAGTGCCCATAAACTGAAATTCATATTTTAAATTATTTTTATTTTTAATCTTATTTTTGTATGATGCATAAGTCTCAACTATAAGATTTATATACATCCCATTAAAAAATTCAGGCTTGAATTGATGTTTCTCAATTCAAATCTCAGTACTGTAAAATCTCTACCTGCATTTGTTCTACAAATTCTTTTATCATTCATAATGATTCAAATCCCATTTTTCAATACCTTAATAAGTATCTGAAACACACAATTCAAAATAATTGCACTATGATTTAATACATAACTGCATCAATATTTGATTCTTTAATAATATATTAATGTTTAGATTTTAATTAGAAACTTAATATTTAATTTTAGCTGAAAACATCAAATGCCAAGGATCTATCAAATTTAGTTCTTCCATGTACCTCTTAATTGTTTTCCTCACTAGTTATTTTTTTTCATACCAATGTATTTCTATCCAGGTAAGGATCCAATATTTTATTAAAATCTCCTTCTATTTCCAATTTATCATAATACTCATTTAAGTGTTGAAAACAATAATAAACATGAGAATCTAAATTAGATCCATCAACATTAACCATAGCTACTACAATCCCTGTTATTTTAACACATAAAATTAAATAACACTCATTTAATAACTAACTAATAACTTGTTGCACATCAGTTGGGAAGCCTTTTTGTACCAAAACTGCCACATTTTTAGCTTTTATCAAAGTATCTGTAAGATGAAGCTGTCCCTCATTAATCCCTCATTAATAGACATTTATCCTCTTCAGTGGTGGGATTCAAATTTTTTTACTACCTGTTCTGAGGATGTGGCTTGGTGGGCGTGGCAAGGGAAGGATACTGTAAAATCTCCAGTCAGAGGTATTTGCCGGTTCTCCAAACTACACAAAATTTCCGCTGCTGGTTCTCCAAAACTGGTCAGAACCTGCTGAATACCACCTCTGATCCTATTCTATTAAATGAGTCTCCTATAGATAAGCAACTGTCATTCTGTCCTTAACTATTTTAAATACGCAAACAAAATTGTGTTTTGTTTTTTAGGTTCTCTTAGCCCTTTTACATTAATTTTACACTAACTTCATCCATTAATTTTATTTGTCCCTGTTATTGGTGTTTTCCAAAAACCATTTAGTTTGTAATACTGAATGTATTGTATTGTAACAAATACAATACATAGTAATAAACTTTACCATATTGAAACACAGTATTATATTTTCTAATGTTGCTTACACATGTAGAACATCATAGAAACTCAAATTAATATTCAAATAGCATTGTATCACATATACATATCAAATCAAACTTAAAGGAAAAAAGAAAAAAGTGAGTATGTGTAAGAAAATAAAACAGTAAGCAAATTACATTCTTATAGAAATGGAAAGAACCTTTAAAAAAACCAAAGAAATGGAAAGCAATGCATGACTTTTCAGTGAGATAGCGCTATAGTTCATCTCTCTTATTACAAGTAAATATATAGAACAGTTTGCAAACCAATCATTTAAATTTGGATGCTAAGTGTAAAAATAAAGACTTAAATTGGCAATATGCCCAGACTCATTATTGAAGTTTAACTAGAGTACAGACAAAGGGAAAAATGAATACTTTTACAATGAGACTTTGCCCTCAGCATCACCACAGTTTTGGGCTGATTCAAACTTCTCCCTTAACAATTGCTATGAAATAAAACACCATCAAACTTATCCTCAGCCTATTTCAACTATAAGATAAAGGTCTCTGCATTCGTGGGATTATCAGATTTGTGGATCTTATCTTGATAATTAATGCAGAATGTAACTGGAAAGTACATAAGATATTGTAGTTGTGCTGAACTAGCAAGATTTTGGACTTTTGTAAACATTTTTTCTCTCCGAAACCTTATTGCTGAAATCTGGATAGAATAATATTTTACTTTTGTCCTGTTAGAGAAATTTTAAGCACATGTTCAATCTCAACTGGAAAGTCTGTTCAGAAAGAGGTGACTTTATTAAAAATTCCTCCATAAATGTAAGCAGGTTTGATTGATTGGGGTGGGTGCGTGTCGAATACCAATCATACAAAGATCTTTCTTCCACAGTTGTGATCCTGCTAATTCATTTATCCACAATATTATGATCGGGTTCAATTATGGTCTTATGGGTTTGTAATTGATCTTCACATTCTATAGTCATTTTTTGTATCTGTTTTACCCTTAAGATCAGTTAGAACTTGTGGGATCGGTTCCAAGTCTTGCACTTCATCCAGGATTTCTTTTAACAAGTTAGTAGAAGAACCCTGCTCTGCCATCTTTTCTGGCTCAACAGATAGTGACACAAATGGAATGAAACTATTAGCTGTTGAGCATTTGAGTCTAGCTACCCTGCCAATAGCAAAAGTTAAAAAATTAAATACCCAAGGATCAAATCTTTATCTGCGGAGTCCAACAATACCTTTAATCATGAATGAAGCGAGATGCATATATACAGCACCATCCTAAACCAGAAGTCAGGGTGGGGAATCTAGATGCCACACGCTGCAGCATTCGCTTAAATATAAGCTTTGACTGTTGTGAACTGCAACAATCAGTGTTCTGTATGGCTTCAATTTGTCTGCAATAAAGTTTCAAAACTAGCCTAGCAATGTCCATTTGTGATCTGTTGAGGAATCAGCTCCTGAAATAGAATAGGATGACAGGAGAGCAGAGGTATCCATGGGGGGTGAGAATTTCCGTGACATCAAACTGGTGGGTATGATTGATGATCAAAGTCCCACCCCTTTTCAATGTATATCGGATGCATTGCATACAAACAAAAAGGGGGCAGGGTTGCTTGGTTACACTCAACATTTTGACATCATAGACTCTTTCCCCCCCACCCCCAGAATCCCTTCTGAAGATATAACATTTTCAGCTGTGCTTGCAGAAGACCTGATAAACTATGATATGGAACTAGTTTGTTATTGCCTTCTTAGCTTTTAGTTTAGCTACAGTCCTGTATTTCCAAATGGATAGCTAAAAAGTGAAAGTAGCAAATAGTTTTGTTTTCTTGACCTCAAGAATAGATAGATTTGTGTGATGGAGAAGTAACTAGGAGATTAATCTTAAAATATACCAGGGAGTGGGATTTTGTGAGACCAGAGTAATTAAAGCAATGATGTTTCAAATAGTAAGCTATGACTGAGAAGACTAGATATTTAGAAAGAACTAAGCAATTAAGATAAACATCTTTGAATTAAGTATTTGGAGAATTTTATTAAAAGTATAAGGATTGTAAGAAAAAAAAATCAATTGCTTCTGGATTTAGTAAAATCTGACTTCAAGCCATTGATCAGCAAATATAATTTGGGCATGTGATATGAGCAAATGAAACATCTATGCTTAGCTATGCTTGAGGTAAAAAGAAGTATGAGAGGACAACAGATAATGGAGTCATGGTGGTGCAGTGGTTAGAATGCAGTATTGCAGGCTGACTCTGCCCACAGCCCGAGATCATTCCTGACTGGCTCAAGGTTGACTCATCCTTCCATCCTTCCTAGGTTGATAAAATGAGGACCCAGATTGTTGAAGGCAATATATACTCTGTAAATTGCTTAGAGAGTGCTGTAAAGCACTATGAAGTGGTATATAAGTGTAAGTGCTACTACTATTTATGGACAGGATCAGGAGTTCTTGGAAAAACTACAGATTGGTGCCAGATGAAATTGAGATGCAGATGTTTGCCTGAAGAGTCAGTAGGCATTCAATAGCATTTAGCTAATTAATGACCTAAGGTTGGGATGCTGATCTGACTATGCAAAAGCTCCCAAGAGCAACAATGCTGACAAGTCCCAGATAAATCCAAAAAATCAAATGAGTATAAAGATTTATTGCAAGCTGAAGCTTTCTACAAGAATCTGAACTACTAATGAACAAAGCAAATTGGTGGTAGATAAAAGTAAAAGGAATTCAAGATGGGTTGGATTTAGATCTCTTGGGGTGAGTGATGATGCATTTGATCCCTCCCTCAGGCTAAAAAATAAAAATTCACAGATTTGGGGACCTTCCCTAAGTATCTAAGCTGCAACTCAGTGTAACATCTGGAATAATTGCTGGAGTGTGTATCAGCGGCTGCTTCTTTGTTGCTATTACAACTTGAATCCCAAGAAGAAAGGAGATGAAAAAAAAAGACTGCAGTGGAGGTAGAGTTCACATTTTATAGGCAGGATGCAATGTTTCATTTTGGCAATGCTTTCCATTTTTATTATATTTCATCAGCATAGGTCATTCTACTTGAATTTTATTTCTCAGGTCCCAAACTACCTTGGGCCACCTCCACCAATATAATTCACATTAAGCTGCCCAGCCCAAGTACAAGTACCTTTAAGGCTACTGCTTCATCCCTGTTATACTCTCTTATGTAATAGTAATTGTTCCCTGGACTATTCAGGATTAAGTCACGAGGAAGGTGGCATAAAAGCATTTCTGTTCCTCCCTTCAGCTTTGTCAAGTGCAAATCAGATACAATTTAGGACCAAGCACTGAATTCAAAACATTCAACAGCTCTAATTTCTAAGCTTTTATGCCTGGAAAATGAGATAAAGTCACTGGAAAGGCCACATGCTGTTAACTTGGCATTTTATAGGGAGTGGGAAGTTTTAAAATTGTCACTTCTACTCCTTCATCCCTCTCACCCTGTCACCCCTCACTCCCACACAGCTGCCTTTCCTCATTCCCCATAACCACGGGGAGCCTTTATTATCTGTGTCCCCCATTAACTTTCCACTTTCTCCTGTTTAACATAATGGACATAGGAATTGTTTGTTTTACATCTCCATGATGAGGTTCCAGCTGTGTTCCTTTGAGTGCTGTCGCAGCTGTGAGATCATCAAAATGGACCTAAGTGGTCAAGAGCGGTATTGTTCTGGACAAGTAGTATTATTCTTTTTTCCTGCAACATAGACACTGTTGGCTTAAGGTAAGCCAATCGATACTTTATAGAGGAACAGCACATATTGGACATTCAGGTCCAAAAAGACAGCTTGGAAATCTAGGGTGACACTCTAACACAAAACCCACTAACGTCCGCCTAAAACCACAGGGATTCCGTTTTATGAAACTGGGTGCTGGGTTGCCTCTTAAATACTCTCACTGAAACATCTATGCCGAGGTGTCTTTTGCTACATTTTCTTCCTTGAAGATATTTGAAAATAATACTTCATTAAAATATGCATGGAAAACAGAACCTCCATAAGGATTTTAAATCTTCAAATATGTTCTTCTACTTATATTACTCTGCATGAATAAATGTTGAGCAAAACTTAAAGAAAAATAAAGCTTTAGAAATAAGCATCAATATATGTTGTTGACTCATCTGGAACAATCCTTCATTTTATCCCACTTGGGCTTAGTGCATGTGCATATACAAGCTTGTGTATGTTACAAAACAGGGCACAATATTTACATATTCAGGGATTCTATACTTTATATACTTGTTATTTGTGTGCTTTGTGTTTTCTGTTTTATGGCAAAAACAAGAATCAACCCATTGTTTTTAACTGGTAATCCAGGAAGGAAGGAAATACAGGATTGGTAAAATAATGGCTAAGGATTTTGCCTCTTCTATGTTTGTCCCAAGGATCTGGTCTAATTGAACACACCAGGTATTTATGACCAACACATTTTCTAAACTGGAGGGAAACTGGAGGGAAAAAAACCTGTGTACACAAATAGTTACCACAATATAATGGAAGTGTTACATATGCATCAAACATTTTAAATTATTTTTTAAAATACTGTCCCCCTCTTTAATTACCATTGGCTTCCAATCTCAAGAAATTACTTCACAACTGTTCATTATATGTATCATTTTCTTCTTTTTCCAAGTAATAGAGATAGAGGTTTCTAATTTTATTTTACCTATCTGGAATTTTAAGTGGAAAATGCAATAGAAAAAAGGAACCCCAATTTCATTACACTACAAAACTTATCGTGAGCATAAGAATTATGCATAGTTGAGAAATTATTTTGAAGAGAAGCTTCAGAATGGTGTGAGTGCAACCCTCTGTGCAATTCACTAAAGCAACCCAACTGTTTTCGGCTTTTCCCTGAGTTTGAAACAAGGCTAAAGGGTTACATTAACTTCAAATGAAGGGGTTCCTCAAAATAATTTATATTCTGAGGTTCCTGAATAAGCCTAAACACAAAAGGGCTACTTTGATAAATACCTGAAAGGTACAGTATTATATGCTTCTCAGATTCATTTCATCCAAATCATTTTCAAAGCATGTTCAGCTTAGTGAGGAGAGGAATAACTATATATCAATGAAATGCAACCAAATAGAACCACTATTACAGTAAAAGAGACGTGCTGTAAATAGATAGCTGATGACTTGGTTAGTCGTTGTTACTCATCTTTCCTTTTTAACTCTTGGGGATCTATTTTATTCATGATCTCAGTTAAAGGGTTCAGAGGATCATTATTGAATTGTACACGAGGCAAAACTAGTAAAAGCGAGTAAGACTTTAGAAGACAGTGAAGACTTAATAAAATTAAGACTGGTTTTAATTGTAGACCAAAACGAAAAGGATGAAATTTAATAGGAATTAATCTAAATTCCTGTAACTAAGGAGAAGAAAGAAAGAAAGGCGCATGCAAGGTATGATCTCCAAACAGTACTTGTGAAAAGCATCTGAGTATTGTAGCAGATCGTGGGTTTCAATATGATCCAGCTGCTTAAAAAGCAAATGCTATTTTGAGATGTATAAATATGAGTCCAAATCACAAAAAGTATTCGCTCATTCTCCTCAGCATTGTTGACATCCCAGCTGAATTAATGCATTTACTTCTGAGCATTAATGTCAGGTAAGGACATCCACAAAACAAGTTCACATCAAGGAGTGCTATAAGAGGCGGAAGGTAATACAGGTAGTCCTCAACTTAGAAGCAAAATTGAGCCCAGAATTTCTGTTGCTAAATGAGATGGTTGTTAAGTGGATTTTTCACTTTATGACCTTTCTTGACACAAGTGAATCACTGCAGTTGTTAAGTTAGCAACATGGTTGTTAAGTGAGTCTAGTTTCCACCTTGACTTTACTTGTCAAAAAGTTGTAAAAGGTGATCACAGGACTCCAGGACACTGCATAAATATGAGTTAAGTTGCCTAGTATCTGGATTTTGATCATGTGATACTGCAATGGCCGTAAGTGTGAAAATGGTCATAAGACATTTTTTCAATGTTGTTGTAACTTCAAAGGGCCACTAAATGAACTGTTGTAAGTCGAGGACTGTCTGTACAAACCAAGTTCTATAAGAACCGTTACAGTACTGAGAATTATGGAAATAGATGTTTAGTGGAATGCTGAAGAAAAATAGGAATGGATGAGATAAAAGAGTTACTACAAAAAATGAAGATGGAAAAATTCATAATGCATATAAGTAAAAAAAAATCAACAGCAAAAAAATTAGTCAGGTAGCAAGGAACAGTTTGCTCTAAAGAAGCAGAAAATATAGGCAGTAATTTTATTGGAAATGGGTGAATAGTGAATGGAAATTATAGTGGTGAAGAGTAGAACTGAAACAAATTCTATGAATTTCGAAGACAGAATGTGACAAAAATCAACCATTCAGGACAACTGGAGACATGTGAACAATATGTAAGAGTTTTATTATGAAGCTTTTGCCAAAGAGAATTCTGCCCTTGGGCAGAAGACATGGTTCCCAGGAAGGCTGGGGTTTATATACAGGTTCAAATATATAGTCTCTGCTGCTTTCCAGGTTCACAATCTATCCAGCTATGTATCTCCCTACGCAACACCCTATTATTATTGTAGCATAACATCTGTTTCCTCGTCTTGTTTACCTGTTTCCTTTTCCAGTAATCTCCATCAATAACATGATATTGGACAGCGTAACCCACCAAATATGTAACCTTTATAGAAAACAATAGAGAATTCTTACATAATATTCCAGCAAATTATCTTAGGTTAACACAGAGGTTAGAAATGGCGTTACCATTGCTTTATATTTTTACAGGTATAATTCTACATATCACATAGAATTACGAAAATAACACCATAACTGCTGTGAGAAGCTTGAAAAATATAACACCACCTGTTTCTTTTTGAACAGAACATTGAAAATGTTATCAATATAAGAAAGGGAGTTTCCTGGACATTCTTTGATTTAGAAAAAGCATGATAAAGTAAATAGTTCTGAATTATGGAATGTTCTATATGAATATAGCATTGAAGATAGGTTGCTAAACATAAGAGCAATCTATAAGGGATGAAAAGCACAAATGAGGATCAGGAATCTATAAAATCCTGTATGTTTGGAACACTGAAATTCAACCAGAGGCTACACATGGATGTTTCTTGTGGTAGAGGAAAGTAATTTGTGTTCCTCTGGGCACTGATGAAAATAAATATTCAGTTTTCCTAATACAGGTGACTGTAATCTTACAATTCTTCTAAACTAATGAGGGAAGAATTGCCTGGGTCAGCATAGTTGTTTTCTCTGCTGCAGTGTGTAGAAAGGAAAGGACCATTGTATGCAATTAACAACTTTGCCCATTGAATGCTAAGCTATCTGAAGGGTTTCCTTTCCCTCATATTACCTTTTCAATTTGTGTACATTGTAGTTTAATAACAATGGGGAAATGAATGGAGAATTTTAAAACATGTAAATTCTGATAGAAAGGTAGTGGATATATGGTTACAAAGAATGAAAGTTTCTTGAAAGAAGAAAAATGACTGTATATAATAGTGTGCTTCCTTATTATATGTCATATAATAATGATGTGTGACAACTTTATTATATGATAGTGAAAGCTGGTTATGTCAAGAAGATATACAGGTAGATTAAATTCAGCAGAATGGCTTACAAAGAAGACCACAAAATAAGTTAAAAATGAGTGGATGCTGAATAAATTTAGTCTGAACTAAAGTTAGTGATCAAACTAAAGGGAATGTGCTGAGAAGGTTTGATCACACCGATAGAATGATTAAGGATCGAAATCCAAAGCATATATATGAAGGACAAGCAGATGGGTCAAGAGGAATGAGAAGACTGAGAAAAGTCATGGATGACTGGGGTTGATGAGGTCCTTAAAAGAAAGAAAAGTTTAAAAACTTCCCTGTGTATGAAATAGTATGTGGATGCATGTCAAAGGAGGAATAAAAGGTAGTGGGAAGTATAGAGAATGTCATTGATACAAACAAATTTTACTGATATTTCCTTTGTCTTATCTCTCTTTTAATTTCATTTGGAGCTTTTTTCTGTGTTTAGTATAATGCCACTGATGTGGAAAGGGGGTGTATGTGAAAGGGTGTTTGTGTGTGTGTGTGTGTGTGTGTACATGTGCATGTGTATGTGTAAAATGAGAACATATGTATCCATGTTCTGCGTGCCAGTGCAGTGTCCAGAAATGTAACTGTACAAAATGTAACAGATAGGCTGCTAATCAAAACAAAATATATGCTACACCTAAAATACCTTTGCTAGTTGCTAATAGCTTGGGTACACTTTAAAGCATTATCCCTTCAAGCTTTAAATGGCTTAAGGTTTAAGTTCACGACCTAAATTTTCTACTATGATGCTGCTCAGTTATGAAGGCCAGCAAAAGATGCACCCAATTTCAGATATTTGTTTATTTATCACATTTAGAACATAGGAGAGAGCACATAAGAGAAAGCCTTCTTCATTGTTCTCAGCCTATTCACTCAAATATCACACAAACCCCACTCCAGAACAACCAAAAGATATCTTTTTCTTCAAGCTTTTGACAGTAGAACAGAATATGGATGGCATGGCATGGAATAGAATAGAATAGTTGGAAGAAACCTTGGAGCTCTTCCCCAGTTCAATCCAGAAACACTATACCATTTCAGAAAAATGCTTGTCCAATCTCTTCTTTAAAATCTCCAGTGTTGGAGCACCCACAACTTCTGGAAGTAAGCCATTCCACCGATTAATTATTCTAATTATTAATATAACTAATGTCTGCATTGATTCTAATTCATATCTCAGACATTTTTTACACTTTATTCTTGTCCACTTTAACAACTCAAATAAGTAGTGAGAAGGATATAAACCAAGAAATAGTTAACTGTTCATGGTCTAGCATAGATATGGCTGAAATTCACATTTAATTCTAGCCTTATATTACATGCTTAAAACATCCAATTTTGCTCAAAATACTAGCACTGCAAATTAGCTTCTGTAGCCAGACAACCCAAATTTTACTTTGAGAAAGATGAACTCTTCCATATGTACAATTAATGGATATGTAGTATGTGTCTTTTCTATTGCTATTTTAAAATGTGTGCTAGGGCTATGCATTACCATGACAAGAACTCCAAATGAGGGCATTTGAAGTATTATCTCATTAGCAGAACTTGTGAGTCTCATATTTCCTTCCCAAATTCCTATACTGTTTCATATCTCCTATGCTTACAGATTTTAAAGATTTCTGGCTAACTTATATCCATGTATGCAATGCCAGTCAAACTCAGTCCAGAGATTTTACTTTTTGTTTTCTTTATCATTTGGTCACACTTCTCCCTATGGTGATCTATACTACATTTCCATTTGTATAATAACATTTCTGTCTCTCTATCTAAAGTAGCACAACATGCAACTTAAAATAAAAACAAAATAAAAATCTGCATTTCCTTTCTTTTCCTTTCCTTTCCCATTTCTGGTAGTATACATAGAGTAAAACCAATATTACCATGCTCTCAAAGTGGGATTTTTTGAAGAGGACAAAATTATAGAAATGACGTTATTGTGGTATTCTTCTTAATAAGACACTTTGGTCATAATTGCATCTCCTCTGACATAGCCATCTGACAGGTGGGGTCATAAATGCAAAAGGCAGCTCATTTTCTTGCCTTGAGAAACAACTTTAGAGTGTTGACTGGTAATGCTATGCAGCTTTGAATCATTGCAAGTAGCAACTTCTTTGTCTCTTAAAAATTTACTAGCCGTGATCTTTTCTCTGCTTATTTTATTAGCCTTCTTTTATGTATCTGTGGATGTAAGGAGCAGGGCCCTCTGGCTGGTGCAGTTCAGAGTCAATTTGCCCTGTGACATTCGTAGAAGGTACTCAAATTCAGGGCCTCAGAATCTTCTGGAATCCTGTGCAACACTGTAAGTGATCTTCTTTTTATTTTTTTCCTCCAGACATTTGAGGCCTTCCTCCTTGCTTCCTTTTCTCTCCCCACCCGCCCGTATGCAAAAAGGTTGACAGTAGGGTAACAAATTCTGCTGTGAGAATAGAGAGCTTGACATTGGGGATAGTTTATAGCTGCTCAAATAAATCGGTATTCCTTGCTTATTCTCCAAAGACATCAGAACAGTTTTCACCAGCTTGATGGGATCTGACAACTTTAACTTGAACGTTCTTGTGAAGCCAAGCCCTGTTGCATGGACAAATTGGACGAGTTAAGAAACAAAACATTTAAATGTTACCATTTTGGCTTCTCCTCAAGTGGTGCTGAGCACAGATGCTTGAAGGGGCCCTCATGTCCCAATAAGAATGAGGGTATTGTGTGAATAACCTTACAAAAGGCAGAATAGTCCTGTTCCGCTGCCAGGCACAGGATCATCCTATCTTTATGTGTTGATTTATTAGGCCAGGGATGAATGAAGACGTAATTAATATTACCAGAGCATTAGAGTCTATTTAATTTAAATGCCACTGAATATTTCACTTTCAGTTGGGAGTGACAATGTGTTTGGGGCTGTTGGTGAAAGCCTTAGCCATCTGTTACCCTGACTAAGACAGCAGAGACACTGGGAGACAGAGAGCTTCCTGCTTTGTGGCTTTTCGAAGGGTCTAGCATCATCATTTAACTCAAGGATAGCCAAGGAGCATTCCTATGCATGGACCCTCTGTGTTTAGGAAGAGAAAAATAAGTTCAGGAACAATGCTTTAGAAATCAAGTGCCATGAAAACAGAACAAGGCAGTATCAAGAAGCAAGCCAAGTTGCGGCTGAAGTATTTTTTATTGTCCACTGTTGTTATTTACATGACAATGTGAATCGAGTTCTTCTCAAAAATCTAAAATGAGTGCTAATGTATCAGCATACTATATGTGCAGATCCAATAATGTGGCTCTTTGTAATTGACAGATGGAAATGTTGCCAAAGTGCATATTTTCTACTTTACATCTAAGGGTTTTTGATGTAACACCCAGTGTGTCAATAACCATTGAGACCACCATGGCCAATTTATACCATAATCTTTCAATTTTGATTTTCAGATCTTGATGCTTCACGGTCTTGTCTTCTATTCTACTATCACCTGTACTACACTTTCTTCTTTTCAACCACCATTAAAAATACCATCTGGTGCATTATGAACCAAGACTTTATTAATTTGTATTTGGAAATCCCACAATATTTTAACTAGCTCATTTTTTACTACTTTTTAAACACTATAAGTTCTCACTTATTTTTCTGTACTGGCACAGGAGAGTTTACAGATGTTCCTATGAACCCTTTTAGTGAGTGTGTTGTATCATTGTTTATAATCAGTTTATGTGATCTTCTTGCATGAGATGAATCTATGACCTACTGTTTCTTCTGTCTCTTTGCACAATCTGCACTTTGAATCATTTGATGATTTTTCAGTCCTGACCAAATATACTTGTTATTTAGGCTTGTTCCAAAGCAATCAATATTGATGCTGAGATTCATAGATTGGAAATTGTGATCAAATTGGATGTATAACCTCAGAACTGTGCAGCAGGATATTCCACACCAAAAACAAACAGTTGAGAAAAAATGTAGAAGCTGGACTTCTTAATTCCAAAACTTTCTTGTGTGTTGAATCACTTGGCCTAGTAAACAGCAACAAAAATTGCTTCTACTATAATTGGGAACAAAGGTAGGAGTCCCTGCTCAGGTTTTGTTTAATTCCCACTTACAACTTGGTCGGGATGCTCACTACAGTAGTTCCAACTTACTAGAATTATAAGCAAAATGAGGGTAAATGGGAAAGACTAGTACAAGGGGGAAGGGAGGAGACTCCAGCATTTGTGGGAGGATAATTAGCACAGTGGGTTTTCTTATAATTGGGATCATTTGTTCTCCCAGTTTTCCCCACAAACTGATTTCATGCCAGAGAGAAGCTGTGTGACTCACACCTTGCCATGCCAATTAGCTGATAAACATCAAATGTAAACAAAGATGGTTTAATTAAGACTAGTCACCAAACCTCTCCATGCAGCTTGTCAAAAACAGCACTAACATCTTTGCATCCAGGTTTGGTCTACTTACTACTGGTAAGGATCTGAAATGAGTGGTTTCTGTGCATGGTCGGTCTCTTTATTTTCCCAGAGTAGTAAAATTCAAGGAACATAGAAAATTGGAAGAACACAATGCAGGCAGATTAATGATAAGGTTCTCTGGTTTGAAATAAATATAAAAACAGCCTCTCCATGTAATTTGACTTTGCAGCTTAGTAAACTTGGAAAGAGGTGTCAGATACGCTTCCAACAGCAGAAATATTTCTAGCATTATATTTATAGTGAGATAGAGGCTGAGAACATCTTTGCGGTGATTTGGAGGACTTAAAAAGCAGGCTGTAATCTTGAAAGATGTTAACGTACACTTGAGGTTTTTTTTAATAAAATAATTGCAGTTTCACACCTGGAGAGATTCCATGGATCCTACAACAGGTGTACTATTAAGCATACCTCAAAAGATGGCACATTTAAACTACAATAAGAAGGGATGCCTAGATTCAAATGTTATTCTCTCTTGTGCAAGTCGTTCTCTTTCTCGTGATTCTGATCAGGGTCTCATGGAAAATCTCCTCCATTTGTTCTTCCTAAGGAATAGACTCTTAAGAAGTAAGACTTTCTGTGTATAATCTCTTGTTTATAATAATGCCCGTTGGGAGAATCTCTGGTTTATAATAATGCCAGAGCGACCAGAAAGATTTTATGAATGCCTCTTTGCAAGGGAGTGTGAATCCGTTGGCTATTCCAAAGAGATGATGGGGAGAAATATGTTTTTCTGGGGAGAGGGGGTTCTTTCCTCTACTCCTGACCTGCCTGCAGTGTCTCATTCTAGGACAAGATAGTGGGCTTTGTTATAGCATGTCATTTCCTGAAATTTCTGGAACTGATACATGAGGAAGGAAGGAAGGAAGGAAGGAAGGAAGGAAGGAAGGAAGGAAGGAAGGAAGGAAGGAAGGAGTAGGTATAGTATGGAACTTGTTTTTAGGAAGAAGCGTCGGTTCTTATTCATTGAATATAAAGGTAATAAGCTCAATTATGAACCATTCATATACTTTAACTTTGTAAGTCACCAGAGTCACTTTGTAGCAAAATGGGCGGCAAATACATTTAATAATTAAATAAAATAAAATCTTCCTATACCTTAATCAAAGGCAGGGATTCCTCATATTTCTAACATTCTTTTCCACCTTTCTTTGGAACAGACTGGCCTACAGAAACATGGAAGCTAGCAAAAAAATTGAGCTAGCGGCTCAGATTGAAAAAATATATTAAAGAGGTTAGAGGTCGTTCTTATTAATCTGTATCCGCTAGTTCTCAGTGTTTTGAAGAATTGATCTTTGTGCCATATACAGTATCCTTTTTCCACTTCTAATTATGATGATCCAAAGCATCAAATCACTCAGAATACAATTTGCTTTGTTTCTTGAATCCACAAAACTATTATTGAGATGATGCCATGTTTGCATGAAGTTTAAAAGATTCGTATAAGTTTATTTTGTTTTCTTTCAAAGCCCATTTCAAGAAGAACAAATATTTATTGCATATATTGGATATCACCCAAAAGAATTTGTTTAAATTGGCTGGAGTTTAGATGATAGCTTAATCACAAGTGCTAGAACCTATACAAATATTATCTGATTCTTTCTATAAGTAAATATAAGATTTTCCATGAACTGTTTATGCTAAACTTAATCAAACAATACCATTCTTAGTATAGTTATCTAATGTATGTGGCTCAGCCTTCATTTGTAGCTTTAGTCTTTAAATTAATTTATTTCCTAGTTGCAATGAATTTTCATGCCTTGTTGGTGAAAATACATTTTTGAAAACTGTAATCTGATTTTTGAAGGCAAGGCAAGCCTTGCAATATGCCTGTGTATGTGTGTACATAGTCACATAAATTGCTTCCCTCAGCAATTTCATATCAGTATTAAATTATATGGCAGAGGACTGAGCCATGATACGTCACAAGTGAATGGTCACAGCCCAGACCTGTCTTCCCCATTATCACTGACTGAAACCTATTGCCAAGGGAGGAATGGATCCACTGTAGAACAGCGTCTCCAGTCCCCAAAGCTGCAGATGCTCAAGAATAATGTTCTGATTGATGGTATCAAATGATACTTGAAACATCCAAAATGACTAGAAGGAAGCACTACCCCCATCTAAATAATGACAAAGCATATCCACAAGAGCAATCAATGTTCCCACTAACCCACACCCAGATCTGAATTCTGGTTGAAAAGAATCCCAGTGATCTACTTCCTCCAGAGCACTCTGTAACTGCCTTCTTGCTGCTCCCTTAACTATCTCCCCAATGGACAACCTTGGCAACTGGGCAATCATAGCCTTCTTGAAGGCTTTAGGCAAGACATCAATCAAGCCTGCCCAACAGACCCTATCCATAAGACTCAAGACTGTGTCACATTGGAACAACTTTGTCAGCAAAATGTTGGGCAAGCAATTGACAAAAGCTAGGCAGGAAACCTACTTGCTCACTCCTAATCCCAAAACAGAAGCCACAATTCTAAACAGGGGCTCTGTCCAATATCCCACTAATACCATAAAGGTAAAGAAGTAAGGAGACTTCACTTTCTTGGCGCTTGGGCTTATATCCATGCTTAATTAGATTCACTTTTTGCTTTTCTCCACCAGCACTCTAGGCATCTAGTTTACTGCTTCGTCTCTTGGAGCTCTTCAGTAAACCAGAGAGCCAGAGAGACCATTTAAGAAACAATCACAATAAAGACCTAGGATCACTCAAAATTGCCAACAGTTTCATCAGGCACTCATGGAACTCTCTATAGCAGGGGTGTCAAACTCAAGTTGTCACGGTGGCATCACGTGATATATCGGGACTTTTTCCCCCTTTGCTAAACTGGGCAGGGGCAAGGCCAGAATGTGATGCATCTGGCCTGCGGGCCGGGAGTTTAACAGCCCTGTTCTATAGGTTCATCAGAAAATCCTCCAACTCTTTGTTGGAATAAATTGGGATCCATGACTCACCTGGGAAGATCATCCTAATCGGCAGCTAATATTTGGGAGGAGATGGGGAAAAAATTCAAATGATTTAGGCTAGAATAGTGAGCAGAAAAAAATGGAATGAAAATTAACAGGAAGAAATGTGAAGTTGTGCATTTAGGTAAGAAAAACAAAAGAAACATGTACTGGAGAGATAAAATCTGGCTCAAGAGCAACACATTTATAAAGGACTTGGGAATACTAATGGATCATAATCTCAGAATGTCCCAACAGTGTAGTGCAGCTGAAAACAAGGAGAACATCTTCAGGAGCATCAAGAGTTCAGACTGAGGGAAGTAACTATTTGACTCTACTCTGCCTTGGCCAGGCCTCACTTGCAGTATTGTGTCCAATTCTGTACAACCCAGTTTTAAAAAGACATTGATAAACTAGAACAAGCCCAGATACTGACTATCAAGATAATGAAAGATCTGGAAACCAAGTTTTATGAGGAACAGTTAAAAAACCTAAATATTGCAGAAGAGAAGATCTAGAGAGGACATGATAGTGGCCTTCAAATATATGAAGGGATGTCACATTGTAGACTTGTTTGTAGGATAAAATCAGAAATAATGGGGTAAAATTTCAAGGATGTAGATACAGATTAGAATTTAAGAGTAACTTGTAAGAGCTGTCAATCAGTGGAGCAAATTACTGCATATAGTGGTTTCTTCCCTTTCACTGCAGGTTTTCAAATAGAGGCTATTAAGGATGGTCACCTCTAGGCAAGATAGGCAGCATATACATCTAACAAATGAACAAATGGTGTCATGAATCCTGCAGTATGCAGGGGATTGGCCTTGACCTTTTAGGTCTGTTCCAATGCAACAAAATGATCCCATTCTTTGTTTGTTTCACTGACAGTCAATCTTGTCTGCACCAGGAAATAATATGACCACAGCATAACTTGACCTCCACATTACAGCTTGAAGTCAAATACAGATCCAAAGTTTGACCTGTCCATATTTGTTAGATCTGAAATTACCTGGAACAAGTCCATGATCTACATGAAGGTCCTGAAATCTTTAGGGCACTGAGATTGAACAATTCAATGCCAGGATTCCAAAATCAGCACTAAGATCAAATTCAGGAGCAGATAGGGTTCCCTTTGGAAGGGAGTTCAGCCTGAACTTGAATAATCTTTATAGTTTGTCTCTGTAGTTCAAGTTAGCCAACAAACACTCATACAATGAAATTTGAGACAAAATTAGAGGTGGTATTCAGCAGATTCTGACCAGTTCTGGAGAACCAGTAGTGGAAATTTTGAGTAGTTCAGAAAACCGGCAAATACTACCTCTGACTAGAGATTTTACAGTATCCTTCCCCTGCGACGCCCACCAAGCCACACCCACAGAACAGGTAGTTAAAAACATTGAATCCCACCACTGGACAAAATGTTTTTATGGATCAATAACACCTCATCACCATCTTGTTGAGCTTCTAAAATTCAGAAGGGCAGTTTCTGAAATGTAATATTTCTTCTCTTACCTAACCAGATTTTGGTAATACTTATCAGGTCTATTCCTTCCACTATTATCAATCATGGATGAACAGGTTTTCTTCATTGACTTGTTCAGATAGATCTAGTATTTGACATTAACAGCTAAAGGAGATCAGATCACCAGCAATCTTGCCACAGGATGTAAGTTTGGAGTCACAGGGAGAAGTAGGAAACAGCATTAAAACTGTTGGTTATCCTTCTCTAGGAAAAAGAGTAGTAGTACTGGAGGAGGAGGAGGAGGAGGAGGAGGAGGAGGAGGAGGAGGAGGAAAGGGAAGGGGAAGGATCTAATTTCTAATCCAACAGATTCAAATATCCTTCCCTCTTTTTGTCTAATAAATAACAGATAACACATTTTATGCCTGATGTACATTCAACACAATTGGAAATTATTTTAGCATCTGGCTTCCATTTATAAATGTTTTCAGGTAGCTGTTCTAATGACAATGTCATTTATAACACCTCTATTTATTTGCTTTGTGGACAGCAATGGATATTCTTAGCTTCATGCTAAACGCTTATCTTAATCTCTGTTTGTTTCTTTGGTAAATTATGCATTTTGAAATCTGAGGTGAGTTTTTGGTCACTAGTTAGTCAGATAATAAACTGAATCAGGCAATTTGAATCTTGTGGCACAATAGGGCATTTTTTTAAAAAAATGAAAATAGAAATGCAAACTATGTCCAGGATGTACAACCACTCTAGAGGTCAGTGCATTAGTGTGAAAGGAAGTGTACAATTTCATGGAGCTGCCTAGTGCATTAGATTGCAGCTCTTACCATCAGGAAGATTTTTCTAATATCCAAATGGAATTTACCCTGTGGTTTCAACCTAGTGATTCTGGTTCTAACTGCCAGGGAATATGTTCTGCTGCAGGTTAACTTTTTAGATATTTCCCCATTCAGTAGTGTTCTGTCCTGCAAGCTAACCATACACTTTTCCTTTACTTAATCCTCACAGGACTTGCTTCCTAGTCTCTTGTCAGGCCCCAAACCAAAAATGTCATGTGGTGATTCTTCCAAGAGAGTTGCTCTTATTCCTCTGGAATATTTATTTATTTATTTATTTTATTAGACTTGTATGCTGCCCTCTCTCCCTAAGGACTTAGGGTGGCGAACAGTAAAAGAAACCCAGTACAAATTACAATAAAACCATTAAACAAATACAAGCCCAATCAATATTATACAAAATTTAAAATTAGTTAAAACAAATACTAAAAACCAACCCGCACCCCCTCCCAAGGTCAGTCCAGACTGGCCTGTTGGAACAGCCAGATCTTCAGGTCCCGGCAGAAGGAGCGGAGATCGGGGGCCAAGAGGAGGTCCATGGGGAGTTGGTTCCACAGGGCGGGTGCTCCCACAGAGAAGGCCCTACCCCTGGGCAACGCCAGTCGACAATGCCTAACCGACGGTACCACAAGGAGACCCTGCCTGTGGGAGCGTACTGGGCGATCAGAATGTGATGCTGGCAGGAGGCGTTCCCACAAGTACCTTTCTTTCCTGGTAATCCAACCTGTTATATTCCATCACATCTCCTCATCATCTTTTACTATTTGATAGTCATCCTCTGAACTCACTTTAATTTGCTAATGTCCTTTTTCATGTTTAGTGCCCAGAACTGAATATAGTACTCCAGGCACAGCGTGATCAAGGTGTAGGTGTGGCAACTACTTTTTGCCATCTGACCCTACAAATAATATCAAAATAGCATTAATTATATCACATTGTTGGCTCAAGTTCAATTTATTATCTACTAAAACACCCAGATCATGTGTACTACTGCCAAGTTAAGCTTTCCCCATACCATAGTGTTTCTTTCATATTTTCTCCTGAGACACAAGACTTTATATTTTTCTCTATTAAATTTCATTGTGTTTGTTTTGGCTTCCTGTTCAAGCCTGTCTAGATTTTTTTTAATGTTCTCCTTTTCCTCTGAAGGATTAGCCACCCTCCCAACTTTGTGTCATCTGCTAAGTTGATAAGCAACAACTTCACCAAAATTTCTCATCCAAGGCAATGATCAAAATGTTAAACAGCACAGAGCCCAGAGAAGCACCATTATGCACTCCACTGAGTGTTGCTCTCCAAACTGAGCTAGTGCCATGTATCTGTGCTCCCTGGTGTTAACACAGAGCCATTTGTGAATCCATATAACCGTTTATCATCTAGCCTTTATTTTACAGTTTTATGAATGAGAATATTGTGGGAGGTTTTGTCAAAGTCTTTGCTGAGGTCAAGGTACACTACATCTGTGGCATTCACTCAGTCTACTAAACTAGCAAGGTAACCCTCAAAAAAAAACCAGAAGACAAGGTTAGTCTGGCCGAGCTTATGTGTGATATACTCATGCTGCTCTTGTTAATTATTGCATTCCTACCCAAGGTCCCCAAATATGATAATTAATAAACTGCTCTAGGTTCTTATCCAGGATACACATCAAGTTGATAGGTCTGTAATTTCCCAGGACCTCCTTCTGCCCCCCCCCCCTTTTCTTTAAAAAAAATAAGGACAGCATTTGTTCTCTTCCAGCTTTCTGGGACCTTGCCAGACAGGCCTTCAAGAGAAGCTCTGTGATCATCTGTGCAAGTTCCTTCAGTGCATTGGGAGATAATTTATCTGATCAGGGAAACTTGAATTAAGTAAGATTTTTTTTTTTACCTTCTCTGGTCTATCTTGTGCTGTAGCTCCCTCCTTACATTAGTGGCACAGCAAGGACTGACTAAAGTTTCATTTCCCTTCTGAGGAATCCTTCTGAGTTTTAGTATCTTTTCTAAGTAGTATCTTATTCATATTAAAATTATGTCTCTTTTCCTAGATCAGTACTTGATGACGATGACCAGAGAGAACATTCTAAACATATAACATGCGTAGGATTTCTCTTGATTTGTTATTTTAATGATGCTGTACTTAGTAAGTTTACTCACAGGAAATTTCATTGGGTTATATCAGGCCTATATTCAAGTAACTAAATACAGCACTGAAAACCTGTCATAAACTGGAGCCCTTTTACTATCTTTTTTTTCAGTATGGGACTAGAGATCTGTCGGAGAGTGAGGACTTTTTTGCTAGGATGAATCGTTGACAAAGAAGAAGAAGAAGGAGGAGGAGGAGGAGGAGGAGGAGGAGGAGGATGATGATGATAGCGGGAAGCACCAGAAAGTTTCAAAAATCGCATCCACAAATTTTGCATTTATTGGTAAACAATTCAATGAAAGGTGATAAATAAATGATGAGGATGATGATAGATGATATTTAGATAGATAGATAGATAGATAGATAGATAGATAGATAGATAGATACAGTGTTTCCCCGAAAATAAGACCTACCCGAAAGTAAGACCTAGCACTATTTTTAAACCTGCCTAATATAAGACCTACAAAATAAGACCTAGTGTAAATCTCAGTTCCAGGAAGACTTTTCAGGAGCAACCGTGATGAAACACACACTCACACCACTATTTGGCACCATAAATATATAAGATAGAAAATAAGATAGTGTGTTTTTAGCCAAAAATATAGATAGTCTATAGAAACAGATAGATAGATAGACAGACAGACAGACAGACAGATCATAGTAATGGATCATATTAATGAGAGATATAGTAATGGATCATTTATCACTGGATACAAAGCCCCATTAAACTTCCAAGCTGCTGTACTACAGATATTTTGGAACTATAGCTCATGTCACTGTGATGGTGAAGAATTCTGGGCATCATAATGTCAATATATTTGATTGAAAACAGTTTGAAAAAGATTTGATCAATGACTCAATATAGGTGGGTGAACATTTGTCTTTCCTTACCTGACCTGACTTTTGTCATTATTAATGCTTTTTAATGACTCAAAATACATATAAAATTAAACTATTTAGACTCTTTACATTAGCCCAACACGTGTGTGTGTGTGTGCGCATATGTGTAAGTAATGTTTACTAAATATATTACAATATTACAATATGTCTGGACTTGGATACTTAACCCACCTCACCCTTTCAGTTTGCATAACACTGTATGCTCTTTTATCCCTCTGCTCAATTTAGTTTTCCCTAATTGACTCAAAGCAAACACGTGATCATTCCAAAAAATGAGGGAAAAAAAAGTCACTCCAGGTATTTTCTAATGTTATATTTATTGACTGGATTCTGTTTGGCTGACTCCTTTTTAAGTAAAAACCTGTGCTCAAAAGTTCAGGCAATTTTTAGTGAATACTGCAATACTAACAAGAATGTTTCCATCTCACCTTAGTTGGAAAGTGAATTCCCCTTAGAATTTCCCTTGGAATTCTACTTTGGAATTTGGGTCCAAAGGAAAAGATGGGGAAGGCAATACTAAATAGATGCCTGATTCCTTTGTATAAAACAATCCCATTTGCAGCAGGCTTTGAAATGTTTTCAGATCTGATGCTTCTTCAAAAAGCCATCCTAGCATATCACATGTTTTTAAAACTACTTTCAGGATGTTGGATTTCGAATGTCTAATTAGTGACCTAGCAATAAACTATTGAAATAGTAGGAATGTTAACGGTTGACTCCAGTTGAGGAGGATCAAAACCTCAATAATTTTATTGTCACTAATGATGAGCCATTTTTCACAAATGAGTGGGCCCCATCCTGAACTCTGGCCTCCTGAGTATAAACAGTTCCTCTTTATTGTTGGATTGTGCCCCAAGTAAGATATTTTGTGCATGGTTAACTTAGCCAGAGCTTTAAATGCTTGCCAAGTGGTTTTAATAACAGGATGTTGTTTAAAAAGATTGGAAAGGATTGTGGGTAGTCACAGAGATAATTGCTGAGGAGGGAGAAGTCAATCTTCAGTCTAAAACCCACTTGGCTACATCACTGGGCCAGGAGGGAAGATCCAGAAAATCCCCTTCTTGAAGCATAAATGCATAATGATAGTTTTGAGCCTGACGAAGCTGGCAGCTTGCAAGATTCTTAGATCAAAACATCTTGTAAAGAATCAAAACATAGACAGGCTTCGCATTTCTATAAAAGGCCATTTCTTTTCATTGGCGTGCGGAGCTGAAGTTTACAGAAATTTTTAAAAACATATCCATATAGGGTAGATAGACAGATGGATGTTGCAGTTTCGTGGCAGGTGCATTGTAAGGGAATATTTCTTCTCTCCAAAGGGAAAAGGGGTATTGCAGCAGCCCAGGGTTTCTTTTGGGGAAGGGTGTTGCAAGAAAGAATTTTAATGATAATAAAGAGCTAAAGATGCTCATATTGCTACTTGCCATATTAATTCTGAGCCTGCAAATTGCAGTGTGTCCTTCGACTAGATCAAAGCAATCTAATCAACTTTCATATCAGACAATTTTAATCCTAACCTTTACCCAGAGATAAGCTAGAAACAGGAAAATCTTCTAAGATGCATATATTTTCATTAGTTGCAACCCAGTTAAGAACAGACATGTGCATTTCATGGCCATAATTTCGAGGACCAGTCAAAAGTCTCCTTTTTCAGCACTCTCATAACTATGAACATTTGCTGAACGAATGGTGGGTAAATAAATACACTCGCTGTGTGACTATTGTGTTCAATACCATCACTGAACAAGTTCTTTATTGATAACTTTCGAACTATGAAAAGACACCGTATCCACAAGGCAAATGATTTATTTATTCATTCATTCATTTAATTTATATGCTGTCCATCTCCCTGAAAGGAGGACTCCATTATCCACTATGCTTTTTCATCCAGGATCGAATTTAAACAAAGATAGCTCTTGCAGCAAAAGAAAGCCATTTGGAATTTCTGAAATGAAGAAAATATAACAATAAAGTAAATATTGATAAACTTTGTTTCAATAAGATTCCAACGTTACAACCCTCACCTGCAGATTTTCAAGAATATTGGTCTAGGTTGGTGTTCTGGGTCAGGAACTTTTCCTTGAAGTATTTTTTGCTTTACCCTACTGATTCATCCTGCGTTCATACATGTACTCCTGCCAGACACATATTTTGGTAGTAGTCATGCAAGCATACAAGTGGCCTGGGACAGGTATTTACCAAAGTACAGGAGATTATTCCTTTAACTATTATATTCCCCACAGGGAACTACTGACACAGATAAAGGTTTGTCAGTCATTTGTATGTGAGGCTTTCACCCTTGAATAAGAACATTGTAGCTGAACAGGGAGAATGTTTAAAATATAGTGTTTACTCCATTTCACAGATACTAGAATTGAAATACATCTCATTGTGCACTCTCTCTCTCTCTCCCATTCTCTCTATCTTTGTCTCTTTCTCTCTTTTTTTCCTCTCTCTCTTTCTCTCTCTGTCTCTCTGTCTCTGTCTGTCTTTCTCTCTGTGTGTCTCCCCCCCCTTTTTCTCTTTCAGTCTCTCTGTCTCTCTCTGTCTCTTTCCATCTCTCTTTCTGTGTCTGTCTCTCTCTCTCTGTCTCTCTCTCTGTCTCTCTGTCTCTGTCTCTCTCTCTCTCTTACCCTTAGACTTCATGGTCCCTCAGGGTTCTGTTCACAGCCCACTTCCCTTTATCTCTGACATGCTCACACTTGGTGGTGCTATTCAGAGATCTGAATTTGATTATCAGATTTATATGGTGACACCCAGACCTGCTTGTCTATTCCTGCAAATTCTAGTGAAATGTTGTCATGCCTAATTACCTTCTACCTGGAGTTCAAGACCGGGCAGTAGATCATCCATATAATGAAAAGACAGACATGGAGAGAAAAGAGAGCAGTAGATCTAAGAAGCAGCTCGTATCTTCCTGCTAAATGCTGATTGGAAAAAATTATATCCTGACCCAAAGTCTTTGTAGTGCTCATTTTTTTTACTATGATTACCGTTTCACTTATCATGATCTGGATACTGAACAAGTGTTTTGCCCTAATCCAAATTTAACTGTAGTGTCTAACTGATAGCTGGAAATCTTTTCAGCTGTTGCAAAATTCAACTCTTAATGTCATAACAAGAATTAAACTGTCTCATCACATTACACCCTTCTCATCTGGCTTTTCACTGGTTATTAGGGTGAAATGCCTTGACTGAAATTCATGTGAATTGTTTACAAATCAATGCTTAATCTTCCTTCAGGTGCTGTATCCGTAAATTGTTTTTGCTTTGCACAATATCTGGATTGAAAAACAAGCCACCATTTTGCCCTCTCATCTCATCTCCATTGGCATTTGCTCTGGGGAAAATATTGATAGCAAGCATAAGGAGCTTCAGAATTAAAAGCACTGAGAATGTTTCCGCCCCACCCCCAATGATTCAAAAGTAATGGTCCTAAATCCTGCAAAAAGGATACAAGTGCAAACTCTGCCTTGTGAGCTCATTGTCCATAGATATAGTAGATATGCCCCCCTCCTCATCGGTATGCATATGATCTCATGGGAAAAGAAATGCCATGTATTTTTCTTGTAATAATTATTGTGTTGAATTAGTTGTCAATAAACTGCAACTGGTTGACAGCCAGTATTTTCAGGATCAGCCTGACATCTTTTGCAGCTTGGGCCCTGTGCTATGTCCAAAAACTGACTGGAATGGCATTTGAACCTTCATTCCATATTATTATTATTATTATTATTATTATTATTATTATTATTATTATTATTATTTTATTAGACTTGTATGCTCCCTCTCCCTAAGGACTCAGGGTGGCGAACAGTAAAAGAAACCCAGTACAAATTACAATAAAAACCATTAAACAAATACAAGCCTAATCAGTATTATACAAAATTTAAAATTAATTAAAACAAATACTAAAAACCAACCCACACACCCCAAGTTCAGTCCAGACCGGCCTGTTGGAACAGCCAGGTCTTCAGGTCCCGGCGGAAGGAGCTGAGATCGGGGACCAAGCAGAGGTCCACGGGGAGTTGGTTCCACAGGGCGGGTGCTTCCACAGAGAAGGCCCTACCCCTGGGCTCCACCAGTCGACAATGCCTAACCAACGGTACCCCAAGGAGGCCCTGCCTGTAGGAGCACACCGGGTGATCGGAATGTGATACTGGCAGGTCACGCAGGAGGGGGCAAGAGGCAATGAGAAAGCATACTTCATGTCTATGGAGATTCTCAGTCATCCAAGTCATAGTTGTCACAAAGGCGCTTTTTCAAAAGATGACTGGACTTTCTTTGTTTTTCCTTGAAGACATTTTGCTTCTCATCCAAGAAGCTTCTTCGATTCTCATCCGAGGAATCTTCAAGGAAAGATCTTCAAGGAAAATTGAAGAAAGTCCAGTTGCCTTTAGAAAAACACCTTTGGGGTATACTTCATTGAGTTGTGTGAAGCCACCTTGCATCCCCAAATGCAATTAGAGCAGCATGATCGCCACAACTAGTAATAGCAGAAAAACACTTGGATTCAGTTCCTGCACATGCAGCTTCTTAGAGCTTGAAAATCCTTAGTGTTAGATATCCAGGCCTCTTCAAAACCACCAGTATTATTAAGCCCAGATTCTAAAGAGAAAACTATGGGCAGATATATATTTGCACATGAAGCCTGCTCTAGAGCGATGTTGCTGGCTGGGAAATTCTGGGAGTTGAAGTCCACACATCTTAAATTAGCCAAAGTCAGAAACACCATTCTAGAGTGTGACAAGAGCCCAATATAAAGTCTTTAAAGTGTCATATGAACTCCTAGAACCATTTTCTATGCTCACTGCAAAGTCAGAAAAGAACTGACTTTTGAAAAATATAATTTCCTTGCAACGTAGCTTTTTTCTCATTTTTACTTTGCACAAAATTAATGGCATTTCTGTTGCTAGCATTGAGAACTGTGAGAAAAGTAAAGTGCCCCACCATTATCAAAAACCATTTAATTAGAAAAAAAATCACAAATGATAGCAGAAATGTGCCATTTGTTTTATAAGTCACACATATGCTTTTTTAGTCCATTTATGGCTGTCTGTCTCCCACACTGCTCTCTTTTAGCTGGTGCATTCAAGCATTGATGGATTCCAATCCAGAGGGATATATTTTAATATCTCCTGCAAATGGTTTTTCCTTTGATCTGAGTAAGAGACAGATAAAAGAGAGAGAAAATCATTTAGGAAATATAATTAGAAAATACCGTATGTTAAACCTTTA
>CM019148.1:276159648-276252148 GCA_009733165.1 Naja naja
CAATCTTAAAACTGACAGGTTGAGGTCCTGGGCTATATGATTGACAAGCATGGCATCACCCTGCGATGCCAAGGTTCAAGCAATCAAAGAAGCCCCTAGACCTAAATGCAAAACAGATTTGCAAGCCTCCTTGGACTCATTAACTTTATCACATGTTCCTACCTCAGAAGGCAAACCATTGCTGAACCATTGCACAGATTACTTGATAAAAAGTCTGTTTGGGTTGGGGCAGGGAAAGAAAACAATCAGCATTTAACAGTATTAAAAGTCTAATCACGCCTGATGCTGTACTGGACAGTTCTCGAAAATTTGCCTGTTGTACTGACTTGGGATGCATCCCCTTTTGGAGTGGGGGCGTTTGAGCACAGGCTTCCCAGTGGGAGAGAAGCCCCTATTGCATTTTACTCTGCACTTTGACCAAAGCAGAGGAGGAATTACAGCCAATTGGACAAAGAGGCATTGGAAATTGTTGCAGCTGTTAAGAAATTTCATGAATATCTGTATGGGAGAACATTTACCATTGTTACAGGTCACAAACCTTTGTTAGGCATTGTGGCAGGAGACAAGCCTACACCTACTATCCTGTCACCAAGAATGCTGAGGTGGACTGAATTTTTGCTGCTTATTCATACAAACTTATCCACAAGCCTGGCAAGGACATTGGACATGCTGATGCACTGAGTTGTTGCCCACTGCCTTGCCACAAGGTGGACTTTGAACCTGAAACACACACCTTTTTCCTAGAAACTGTTGCCAAGCTTCCAGTTCATGCTGCTGAAATTGCCAGAGAGACTGCCAAAGACACTGTGTTGGCTCCTGTTATAGGCTGATTAAGAAAGGTTGGCCTCTTCAAGATCTACCTCACCTTGCCCAACCTTTTAAGTCCAGGCAAACTGAATTATCTGTATTAAGAGGATGTATTTTGTGGGGTAACAGGGTGGTTATTCCTGCAAAACTGCAAAGAGAGGTTTTGGAAATGTTACATGAGGGTCATCCTGGTATTGTAAGGATGAAGGGATTGGCCAGGAGTATGTATGGTGGCCAGGTATTGACAAAATGGTTGAAAACTGGGTTGCATATTGTCCCAACTGTCAGGTAGTCAGGCCTGCACCACCTCTCGCCCCCACACAGGAGTCGGAATCTCCTAGGGGCCCGTGGTCCAGGATTCACATTGATTTTGCTGGCCCTACCAGAGGGCACACCTTTCTTATTATATTAGATGCATATTCCAAATGGCTAGAGGTAATTCCCATGGCATCCACCACAACTGATGCTGTCATCAAACAGCTCAAAAAACTTTTTGTAACCCACGGGTTACCTGATGTTCTTGTCTCTGACAATGGCCTTCAATTTACATCCAACCTTTTTGAATCCTATTTAGCACAACAGGGTATAAGACATGCCCTTACTGCCCCTGGGCACCCTTCGGCTAATGGCCAGGCTGAACGCATGGTACGTTTTACCAAGGAGAAGCTTCAGCAACTGGGTCCTGGGGAAATCACTGAGAAAGTTGAAAAACTTCTTAGTGTTCAGCACATCACTCCTAACCCATCTAGTAACTTATCCCCAGCAGAGTTGTTGATGGGTAGGAAACTTAGGTCTTCCCTTGACCGCCTTCATCCCACTTATGCACCCAATGCTCCACTAGATTCCACTTCCAAAGTTCGCACATTCAGTGTGGGTGATTCTGTTTATGCTAAGAACCTTATAGGTGAACCTTTGTGGATTCCTGCTGAGATAACTCAGATCACAGGTCCTCGTTCTTACAGGGTGCAAACAGAGGATGGACTCCTCTGGAGCAGGCACATTGATCAACTTAGATCCAGGTTCTCTCAGGAACATCACACTTGTTCCTCTCTAGTTCCCTCACCTGATGTCAATTCTAGGGGGGAAGGGGAGGAACAGGAGGAAAATCAGCAAGCAAGAATCAACCCCATGTGTAACGAGCCATTATGACAGGAACCATTCCAAAACCTGTCACAATGCCAAAATCCATCCTTAGAAGTGGAAGATTGTACATCACTACCTGACTTGGGTGCTGACATTGGGCTGGAGATGGGTTGGGCGGAGAGACCAGATTCTAACAATCAAACAGGGTCTTCTTTCACAGGAAGTCCCAGTGGGGAAATGTCAGCAGACACATTTCCTCTCACTGGGTGAGAATGTTAAAACTTCTGAACCACGAAGGTCTCAACGTACATGCAAGAGCACCACCTATTTAAAAGAATACATTAGATAGGTTGGGGTTTGGTATGGACTGAACCTGGTGGGGAGGGGTGTTATGTATGTAGGTTTGAATGTCATTGGTTTAGTTTGAATTGTTCTTGTAAAATGTCAAATAAGATTGGTTTAAATAGTGCGGGAAAACCCTGCACTCTGATTGGCTGGCAACTACGGCTGCTGGCTATAAGAAGCAGCCGTAGCCCAGCAAAGTTGGGTCCATTCGAGCTGTAGTCACTTAATAAACTCTTCACTGAAGCTCTTCGCATCTGACTCTTCATGCAAACTTAACAAGGTGTATTTTTCTAAGCCTAAGATCCATCTGCTGTGTACTCAAAATATCAGCACCAAATAAGAATACCCCCAGCCACCCACCACACCAAACACACAGCAATATCACAGAATAGTAGTCTATTTTTTAAACTGCCTCTGCCAGCACAACAACTCTTCTCCTGAAAGCTCAGTGGCCTTTTTTTGTTTTGCAGAAAACAAGACATCGAGATAGTTTCCAAGGTGCTACATTATTTCCTTCTGCCAGAAGACAGGGGTCTTTCATCTTCTGGGAAATGCAAAAAAGTACAATTTAGAGATAGTTTTAATTGCTTGGTGGCTAACCATCATCAGCCTATTTTTTGCACTTGTGTAAAATGTCGCAGCGTTTTGAAATTCCCATGAGTTTGTGAGGTGGTTGTCTCACCATATTTAAGAATAACTTAATTTCATTTTTTTAAAAATTCCTCCATGATTTTTCAGGTATGACAGTAGGTAGTAAAGTTACTGTATGAACAATTCATTTGCAAGGTCTGCAAACAATAAAGGTTGCATGACTCAGAAGAATGAGTTTGGATGAATGCTTGAAAGGTGGGGCAGTTTACCATTTATGAAAGGTATTTGGATTGAAATACCACTCAGACTTCAATCTATAATGATTTGATGGATATCACAAAGCAAATCAAGGGTAAGAGTTTCCCCACCCCCACTCCCAAGTTCTGTTTTATATTTTGAAGCTGCATGTAAAGGAGTTATCTTTCCAGGTCACTAGCTATTTTGGTTTTCATTCACTTCGAAATCTGAATTCTTATAAACAAAGTCTTTGTCTTTACATGAAGTTTTACAAATAATGTATAGTTCAGTCCACAAACTGGTTAAGCAAGTCCTTGAATTTTAGCCTTTAAAACTTTTTCAAGTATTAAATGCATTGTTTCAGTACAAACACAAACACAGCAATTTCAAAGAATTCCAGCATCAAACTATAACTTTGCCAATAAAACAATATTAACAACTGGCTTTATACTATATGAACAATATCTTGGTTATACTGGAATGTGTGGTAAGTTGCTAGAGGGAAAATAATCTTTTGTCACTAGAGATGGTTCTTGACTAATGGAACCAGAACTTCCACTGCTAAGTGAGATGGTTGTTAAGTACATTGGCTCCAATTTTACAACCTTTGTTCTGTGACTACTAAGCAACTCATGTAGTTGTTAAGCTAACCCAGTTTTCTCCATTAACTTTGCTTGTCTGAAGCTGACTGGGAAGGTGACAAATAGCAATGGGTACATGCCAGTTACCAAGTGCCCGAATTATGATCGCATGACGGTGCGAATGCTGTGATGGTTATAAGTGTAAGGATCAGTCATAAGTCACCTTTTTCAGCACCATCATAACTTCAAACAGTCGCTAAATAAATAATTCTCATAAGTCGAGAACTACCTGTAGTGAGAAAGACACCAACGTCGGCCGTCGAAGTAACCCAGATCAGATATGCTAGATTTGCAGCATAATGTGCTGAGGTGGTCAAATGGAGCATCTCACACTCCTTCGTGGGAGACTCATTTGTTTGAAAATAAGGAAGGAGCCAAAAGAGACTTAAATAACACAGGGAAGTAGAATGTCGGCTCTCTTGAAACCTAATGTTATGGTTCACTTGAACCAGCAAATGTGGGTGTGGGAAGATGTAGAGTCTGATAAATTATTCTGTTATGACTTTTCATTTTTCACATTCCATCTTCTTTTCTAGAAAAGTTTGAATTAAGTTAAGAAAAGGGAACAGAGGAAGGAAGAATATATCCAAGGTTTCTCTGTAAATAACTTAGCAAAGCGGGTGGAGGGCATTCATATCTTTGTGTGATTGGACACAAAGATAGATGGCTGGGACTAAGTTTTCTTTCTGCCTTTTGTATATTTTCTCGGTGAGACCTTAGAAATGTTTTTCTTGTAACCAGTCTCATTTTCTTATGAATTTCCAGTGAACATTAGATGTTAATATATCCTTCAATTTTTTTCCGGAATGGTTTGAAGTCCTACATTGTACTAATATATTTAATATTTAATAGATCCGAACCATATTGCTGAAGTTAAGCTCCATCTGAAAACCACCCATAAATTATTCTGGACCAGGATACTAAAAATAAATGTAATGAATTGAATGGAAATAGTAGGTATCACTTCTTTAAGATTTCCATCAACTACTTATGTAACTAGTGAGACTCCATTTGTTTCCATCCACTATCTGTCATCTCTGACCTAGGAGTGGAAGTGAAAGACACAATCAAATTCAAGATCACATCTCTTTTACCTTTCTGGTAGGCAGACTGAAACTGGGACATCCTTCCCATTCTGGACTGGTAGCAAAAGTCAGGTGTGCCTGTGACAGCTCCCAATTCATTTAATGGTAGTTCCTAGCCTATTTTATGAGATTTTATGAGCCATTATGAGATAGGTTGTCCTTTGGATTTCAACTTTAGCAGGATAATGGAGGCTGTCTTCATCCCTTCCAACTGCATAAACATCCTTCCCATTCTTGACTCCTTAAAGCACGGGTCTTCAAACTTGACAGCTTTAAGACTTGTGGATTTCAACTCCCAGAATTCCTCCTCCAGTCATGTTAGCTCAGGAATTCTGGGAGCTGAAGTCCACAAGTCTTAAACTTGCCAAGTTTGAAGACCCTTGCCTTAAAGCATGGATGGACAAAGAGCAACACCTATCACTTCATTATGGAAGGCATAAGGAATGGACTTAAAGGATAGGAAGAAGAGCTGCTACCAAGACGACAATCAGATAAAAAGGTTTGAGCCCATTTTGAGGAACTAGGTTGAATAAACCTCAGACAGGCCGCTCCCTAGTTCACACTAAAAGAAGAGTTGCAAGATTTTATTGCTATAAATAAAATGTATTACTATAGCTGTTAAAATAACTATATTATCCTATAATATACAATAACTATACAATGACTATGTTATCCTATGTTTCATTGGTTTCTTAGTCTGTTCTACCTTATAGAGCTGATAATTATATACTCTCTAGTCAAAGCAACAGGTCCTTTGTTGCAATTTTCTAGTACTCAAAAAAGAAAACAGGTGATTAATCAGACATTTCTATCTGTTTCCCTTCAAGACAAAGCCCTATTAACAACCATGAACCTTGCCTCAAGATTTGTATTGTCTTAATTCAATTCAGTACAAGTAGTAAAGGTGTTGGATTATAACAAGGGAGGTCCATATCCACTATCCAGAAGGGGTTTTTTTGTCTTTCTTATGGACAACTGTTAAGTTTTGGAGATTATGTGGTAGGTATTCCTCTATTTGAATTCTAAAGTCCCAGAGTACTTTAGCTTCTTCATTTTCTGTTACTTTCTCTATTTTACAATTCTTGCTTGCAAACGAAGGGTATTTCTTGCAGATCTTCCAATGCACCATTGTTACTACTTTCTCATGCTGTTGTTTGTAATCAGTCTGTGCAATCTTCTTGTAGCAGCTAAACAGATGATCCACTGCTTTTCAGCGTCTTTGCAGAGGCAACATTTGCTGTCTCTTGCTGTCTTCTCAATTTGGGATTTGTACATATTTGTTCTTAAGGCTTGGTCTTGTGCAGCCAGAATTAGTCCCTTTGTCACTTTCCTCAATTTTCATGCTGTTAGCCATTGCCAGGTCTTGTAATCTGCTTTGCCTGCTTCTTTTTTATGTATTGGCTATATAATACTTTGCCTTGTCATGTTTCATTTCTATTCTTCATTTCTATTTCTTTCTTCTAAGCCAATTTGGCCTCTCCAATACTCAGTAAGCTTTTGTGGTATACTAGCTTCAGAGCATCTTCTTCACTAGCCTTCAAATATTCTTCCAATGCCATTTTTTTTTGCTTCTTCAGCTGTTTGGTGTACTTGCAATATTCCATGCTCATCTATTTTCCTTGGTAAGTAAAGTCTGTCAACATGGCACCATAGATGAAGGGGATGATTCATTGTCATTATTTTTCTGGTCTTTGTACCAAGGGCTTTTAGTTCTGCTTCAATCCAGACAACTATTCCAGCTGTGTATCTAATGACTGGAACAAGTGTTAACTGCCTTGATGGTATTTCCTCCACCGAATTTGGACTTTAAGGTCTTGAAGTATTCACTTCTAATCTTCTTCTTGACTTCAGTGTGCTTGGTGCTGTCACCTTAAAGGATGTCCAGGTATTTGTAGCAATCACCTTGTTATTTCTAGCAACTCTTCATGTTTTTTTTCCTGTAGGACATCTTGATTCCTTCAGTTTTCACTGTTTTCCTCTGTAAGAATGGCACATTTGTTCAATCCAAACTCAATTGCAATATCTTGGCTGTATAGACAGACAGCGTTGAGCATCAATTCTATTTCAGATACTGTTTGTCCATATAGCTTCAGATCATCCAGGAAGTGGACTGGCTGGCAGATGTTGGTGATGTTTGATAGCCATGGCCTGACTTGTTAAGCATTGTTGATGGAAGAATCAGTGCAATGACAAACAGCAGCAGTTATAGTAAGTCTACATGTCTGAATATGGGCAGAGGAAATTCTACCTGTCTGTCCTGAGTAAACTGATCATATCTCAGACTATGCAACAATGTTTCCTGATCTGAAATTTTATTTCTCACCAAGTTTGGTGGGGGGTGTTTCTATAGAAATTAAGCAATACAATTCTTCCATATTTTTCCTTTTCTCAGATAATAATATCCATTAGTATTATTGGAATGGTTGGCATGAAGATAATGGCTGCACTTCTATATTTATGTATTTGTCAATAAATTCTGTTGGTCTCTAGTTCTAAGTGACTTTAGATTCAAGAGAAGGCCAAAACTATTGTACGTGAATATACAAAAGTTTGTTATCCTCCTGGCACATTTTAATAGAGTCAATAGCCTGCCATAGTTATTCCAGCCAATTGGATATCTGTTATGTTAAAAAAAATTACACAGCAAATTCCACTAAAATGCCTTCACCTGAGGAGCAGAGGTAATGTAGAATAAAAACATTTTCCCTCAGTTCATATTGAGATCAAAGTTTTCCAAGATTCAAAGGAGAATGAAATTTATACTGATGTATTTTGAAGGTTTGGTTTGGTGAGGTGTGGTTTGGTTTGGTTTGGATCTGGATGAAACAATGGAATTGGGAGAAACCCAATTGCTACTTTTAGGCTCACTTGATACCCTTTGAGATTATCACATTTCAGTATTTCCTATTTCTTCATCTAAGTAAGTAGCAATATGTTGCAGCCCAGGCAAGATATAATGATTCTAAATTCTTTTATAAGGAACAGCAAAGATCCAGAGATGTGTGTCCTAGTCAGAATCTGTTCCAGATCTGAAATCAAGAGTAGCCAAGAGTCCCTTTTCAGGGTAAGATCCCAATGAGCACCAAGAACCAAACTAACACCTGCTTCTGGATAATACCCGTGCCGACTTTCCCTCAGGCCAGGTCAGCCATACCTTCGCCTCCATTTGACTCCTGAACATCCTCAAACCCTCTGGGCTCCTTTGGCCTAGAGCTCTGGTCACTTGGGAAGTGTGTGGGGGAGGAATCTGGGGATCAGGAGGCTTGGCGAGCTCTGAGTCGAAGGCTCTCACCGCTTCTGCCGGGGCGCCCCTGCACCTGTGGGGGTGGGGGTGGGCATGTGCAAACAAGGTCAGGCCGCCGTTCGCCGCCGCCGCCGCCGCGTTGCCCGAAGCGAGCAGCGGCAAAGAGCCGCTTAGCGAAAAGTAAACGCCTCTCAGCTTGATCTGGAGACGCAGCGCCTCGCCTGGGCTTAATCAAGTTGGACAGCAATGCCCCGCCGCCCATGCCAAGCGCTGGCGCTCCAGGGGCGAGGCGGAGAGCGAACGGCCGGGGACGACCCAATCCAAACAGAAATCCGGGGTGCGGAGTTTGGATTGGGGGGAAAGGGGGAGGGAGGGGTCGCTTCCTTTCCCCACTCCCTTCCTTTCCCCTTCCCTCCGCGATTAAGCACAATGCGCGCTTCCCCCCCCCTTGTCCCTCTCGCTTGCGATGAGTGTGATCCCCTTGCCCAAACCTGCTCGAAATCTACAGGCGAGGTAATGTGTTTGGAGCTGCAGAAGGAAGCGGAAGAGACACTTTGAAGTGAAGATAGGCTGGGGGTATGAGAAAACAGATCGAGAAATCCTGGGGTGCGGTTCAGCGGGTCTGCCCATTGACCCAGAAGTAGACTGCATAAGGGATCGTACTGTGTGTATCCACACTTTCTCGAATCCCAGGTTTTTTCCGGTCAGGTGGAAGTCAGGCAGGTAAAGCAGAGCAGCCCAAGTGTACATGGAAACCAATGAAACCCGAGGCTTAAATCCTCAATGAGGACTTGTCCACCTCTTGGAAATCAGAAGGGTCTTCTTTGTAAATTGCTCGGATATGTCAAGTGATTTGTGTTCGCCTCTCTTTATTTTAGCACGACAAAACGTTGTTGAATACATTTAAAGATTTTTTTCCCTTAAGGATTAAGCTATACAGAGTTTACGTGCCCTAAGTTAAGAAACCTTAACGGGGATCCCTACAAACACTCGAACTGGGATTCGAATTAATGTATAAAAGACGATCTGGAGTTCAAATCCAGACACTCGATCCAGTGAAAGCGGTGTATCTGAACTCTAAACACTCCTGGGTTACTTCTTTAAGATCAAAGTAGGGCTTGACAATGCAAAACCATTTCCCGTTGGATTTCACCAAAACAACGCCAATGAATATTTTTCCCTCCGGGGCGTCCTTTTCCGAATAGCTTTAGTGGCGCGGGGGGAGATAGCGTGGGGTGGGGGGAAGAGAGACAAACTCTGTGATAGTCCCCCTCTGTCTAAAACAGAACGCTTAATTCCGCAATAAAAATTAAGCCGTAAGAAAATTTGCGGGGCGAGGGGCCGGGGGAAGAGGCTTATATTAGAGTGTAGTGTTGGTTCATTAAACAGTGTGTTGTTCCTATTGCCTTGGTCATTTTCTCCCTAAGATCTGGAGATAGACACATACACATTTGTGTGTGTGTGTGTGTGGTGTTTGTTAGAAGAAGCCCACAACCCTAAGTCACGTGGCCGCCGTCGTGCTTCCTCTGGTCCTTCTCCGTCTTTTGAGTTTTGCTGTCAAGCTAATATATTGTGACGGCTCTTCTCTCTTGTGACAAAGCCTCGCAGCTGCCTCTGAATCAATAGATGTCAAAGAAATATGAAAACAATCGTGACAGAGAACTTAATTCCTGGCGAGAGTCTGCATAATAAAAATAATGTTTAAAATGTGCTTCTGTTCTCAGGGCACCGGATTACTTCCCCCCACTCCTCCAAGTTCAGTCCATGTTATATCCCTGTACTTTCCCCTTCGCTCCCACCCCCCCTACAACCCCAATATGGACCCAAACACTCTCTCCCAGCAGATACATCTACATCTGTTGAATTTGTAATGTAATTTGTAATTACTGCCCTTCATGTGGTCCAATGCCTTGAACCATCTTTAATTAAAAGCATAATTAAGGGAAGATCTAAAGAAAGACAATTACCAGATGGTCCTCTCTCTTTCTCTCTCTCTCTCCCTCCCTCCCCTCCCTCCTCTCTCTCTCTCTCTCTCTCTCTCGCTGTTTAAGGATGTATAGTGGTCCATCTTTAATTTGGACACGTTGCCCCAGACCTAGTTTGCAAATGTGACAGGGAAAAAGAATATGTACATGCTTACGCTCCTCTCAAGGGGGAGGGGGGAGTTGGATGAAGGAAGGGACTAAGATTATGGTCTGGTCGCTAAGTCTTCCTAATCGCTAATCTTCCTAACACTTAGATTTTCTCCATAACTAACTTAAATGATCTCTTTAATGGTGGAATAAAGTAAAACAGCCGGAGAAGGATAGCGACTGTTTCATTTCTTAAACTTCCCTTCTTTTTCTAATACCTAAGTAATGTGGACGCAGAGTTCACGACCTCTTGAACTTTGTGCTCAAGTAAACGTCCGCGAAGTCTGACTAAAGCAGCACAAAGTCAAAACAAAGCAGGTGCGACCCCCGGGCAAGCAAGACGCATTTCTTTCTTTCTTTCTTTCTTTCTTTCTTTCTTTCTTTCTTTCTCTCTCTCGTCTTCCTTTCTCTCTCCTTCCTTGTCTCTTTCTTTTTTCCTTCCTGCCTTCCTTCCATCCATCCATTCTTTCTTCTCATCTGATTCGTTCATACTGCACACACTTTCTTATGCCTTAAAACTATATATCTCCGTTTCCGAGCTGTCATCCTGTGCACAGGTGATACAGAATAGAAGCCGGTAATAAAAAAAAGTATGAATTTCTTCCTTCTATCCACATTTATTATACAGATGATTCGGAAAACCTACGAAGAACAATACGGAATGGTTATTTTGCTCGCCCTCCAGGCATTTATCATTGCTGTTAAGATTCTGGCAGCCGTTTTGGACTGTGGAAGTGTCCTGAATACCAGAAATAATAACTCTTCTCCCCAGTTTTTCAAGTCAGTTATTCGATGGCTAATCGCCGAGAACGGTATTCTTTTTTTTCCCTTTCCCTTTTGAAAAATAGGATACCTTTCTTCGAAGGGGGTTCTTCTTTAAGCGAGATCAAAGCGAAGCTGGTTTTGAAACGACTTCTCTCCGCCTAAGAGAGCTTCGCTTTAGAGAGAGGCAAACAAGAAGACGCTGGGAGGAGGTTAAACATTTGTGCGCCCCCATCCCCACATCTCAGAAACTGCTCTTTTACTCGTTGTTCATTTCCACCCACGTCTCGAAGTTTCAGAGAATGCCATTTACTGGGAGAGAAAAACACGAGAAAATATGCCTCCCTTCTTCCACCACCCCATCGCCCCATATGAATAATGCAATGACTTACACAACTGGATATTAGCGCAAAATTTCTACAGAAAGCTAGACATAAAAGAGGAGCTAGAACAATGCCCCGATATAAATTAAGTTTGGGCTGTGTTGCTGAAATTTTATTATTTGAACTCCCGTATTCAAAGTAATGCAGACATGAATTGTAATAATTTTGATTATCAAGATAGTTTCTGCAAGGACGCAAATTGTCAAAGACATTTACTGGGGGGGGCAGTATATTCTTGCTGCTCCGTAAATCCATTTTCCAGACGGTTTGTCCTTCTTGCTGCATGATTTAGTTTAGGGCCTTTTTTTCATACATGGATTCGTTTACATTTACTTCAAGAAAGCCTTCAGCCAGACTTTATTTTTTTAATGCAGATTGGGGGAAAAAAAAGAAGTGTCAAATTCACCAACGGCCATTGGGTTGACACCTTGGGACACACACACACACACACACACACCCCTCCCCATAGTTGTGTTTTCGCAGGGATTTCTTCCCTAATAAAATGAAAAGATTCGTTTTAGTTTTCTAAATTTCTAATTGTTGTGATTTTCTTCAGGAGTACCCAGCCAAATTTTAGCAGTAGTGGTTCCTTTGGTTCAAGTAGGAGATACTAAAAGGACGCGGTAGTACTCAGGGTGCTTAAATTGGGCTGGATTTTATATATAAAGCTGGATTATATAAAAAGTTCCATTGCCTTCCAAAGCGTTTCAGATAAGGATACAGGTGTTTGTGTTTATTGGTTTTTCTTTTATTTCATGGGGGGGGGGTGAAAGAAGAACCTATGAAAAAAAGAATATTTTTTAAAAGGCGATTTATCCTCCAAAATTGCTTCCCTCACACTCCTGCCCTGCCCATTTTGAAACTTCCTGTGCCTGGACTCTTATCCCAAGAATCTTTTCCGAAGCCAGTCGCTTCCACAGCGGTCCAGCACTCAGCACCTCTGTTCAAGGCGTTTTGCAATGAAGCGGGGTTGCTCCGTGGTGTTGTTCCAGTTCATGTTAAGAGGACTCGAGCCTTCTGCCAGAAGAGCCTATAAACTTCCGAAGCAGACTTTTTTTCCTTTGCTTTGGCATTCTTTGCTTTTCTGTGACAGTTGTAATGATTTAAGATTAAAGATTATGAACATGAGGTATCTGGGCAGATTCTTTTCTTGCGCTGATTTTCTCTTTCGATCAAAAAGCCAGCTCCTGACATGTTAAATGCATCCTCCTACATAAACCTCTTGCTTCCATTTCCAAAAGGCTCAAATTTACCATCTAAATATATTATGTTTGTGAAATGTCTCCCTTTGTTGGAGCTTTTAACACCTTCTTATAACGAATCATTTATTCTTTTCTCTTTAATTTTGATAGACAATTAGCCATCAGATATACACCAGTTGACTGTAGTCGAGCATTAAACTCCCCTTTATTTAACGCTAATTTAGCATAGCTGCTTTGTTTAACTTTGCCTTATAAGAACCAGGTTTTGTAGCAAAACAAAAACAAAACCAAAAAACCCACCAAATAGGTATAATTTTAGGGGGGGTTCCATTTCTTTTGGCCTTCTCCATGGCAAGCTCTTTCCTCTTTGTAAACCGTTCTGCTGGGCAAGCACACCATTTCCTAGTGCCTGGCACCTGGAGTCTAGGGGGAAAAAATTAGCATTGATATAGATTTAGTTGCAATGTAATCTCTTAAATCTGTCCAAGATTCAGGGAGATAATTACACTTTCACTGAATTGCCAAGGGGTCAGCGTCTCTGTGGACCTGAGGAGTTGATTTACTAACAATAGTGTTACATAAAAAATGGTGTTTGAGATTATAATGCTAATAGAGGCAGTCACTGGGGAAAGCAGGCAAGCTAAACTAATTTGATGGAACTTCTGTTTTGTCCCTTTTCTCCTCATATTTTCCTCCTGTTCCTTCTTCTTTATCCTAATTCAAATCACTTTCAGTATTTAAATTTTAGAAATGAGATATACAGCTAACCCCCAATAAACTGAAGTTTGGCTAAATTAGGAAACAAGGCAATTATTTTGAAAAGGAAAAGGAAAGGAGACCATAGCATACATTATTCTGAGACGCGGTTCATATCTTGACAGAAATGTGATGGACTGTGGGCTAGAACTGACCTGTTTATGATGATTTTCAAATGCAAATTTTGTTCTTTCCTGTTGAGAATTGAAAATCCACAAACCTTTTGCTAGAATGTAGTGTGATTATTTTCCAGTACTTGCTCTCAAATAAACACTGTTGTGATTTACACTGTTAGTCTTGATTATAAGAATGAAATATCCAGAAAACCAGTGAACCAATTTTACAGTGAGTCAAACCACAAACAAGTTTTCTATTTTAAATTATTAGCAGTTCTAATAGAGCTGCTACCGCCATATGCTAAGATTTTGATTATTGTTCTCCTGGCTTTCTGTTCTCCCCATCCCCCATTTTTTATCACCAAGAGAACTCAAATGACTCCACCTCTGTGATTGGGCCACCAGATGCATAACACTAAAGGCAGATCCTAACCCAACCGTTCAGGAAAGAGCCCAGATAAAAAGAAGACACCTGCTTGAAATAGCCCTCATATATTCTTCTCACCCTTCCAGACCTACAACTCTCAACATTCCCAGTAATGCAACCAACAACCATGCTGATCAGGCATTTGGGGAACTGCAACCCATATGTGTTGGAGGTCACCAGATTAGAAGTTAAGGTGTAGCTTTGGGCATGCTGTGGTAAGTGCTGGTGGATGGTTAAATTATTATATATTGGCCCTGTTTAAGGGCCTGCCTTTCTCAACTGTTTCCTGGAAAACAGCCCCATTGGTGTCAGTGGGCTTTCCTCTAAAACTGCAGCTCAAGCTAAGATTTTGCCAGGTGCTCACCGGTCCACAATCTGCCTACAACATGTCTTCTCCCTCTGTGATTGCTGACTACAGATAAGATACTTTTGTTCCTTGGATTGTCCTTACAGCCACAAGAACATTCTTTGTCCTACTTATCAAATAGGAACATAACTCACCTGACCAGCCCTCTTTTGCAGTGCCTCCAGGTAATTCCCTCTTTACTGAACTATCGCATAGGTTATTCTGTTGCACTTTTACACCGCCCTCCCCTCTGCCCTCTTTACTGTCTCTCGGCTGCCAAAAATAGGAGGAGGGTATATAAATTCCTACTCCATACTGATGAAAGCTCACGCTCTGAACAAAACAGGCTGTACTCCACAGAAAGCTTCCATCTTTGTAAATGAGTTTGCCTTTATTGTGTCTCCAGATTCCTTGATAGCTTCACTACAATAAACCTACATATGCAGCTGCCCCTCTGAAACCTGTTAGGATTTTTTACTTTCAGAATCGTCCATTAGACTGGAGAACAGATCAGCCATTGCATTGAAAAAATATGGCTTCCATTGATTTTTTTAAATTCCATTTTATTAAGGATGGAGAAAGGCCCCTCCCTCAAGCTGAGTATTGGATAAAGGCCAAATGTTATGGACCTTTTGCTTTTTCATTCGACTATTAGTTGCTCCCTTTCTCTTATCTCTCTAGTCATTTCCTCACTAGTGATCCCCAGCACTTTCTAGAGTCATCCAGCCATGGAATATCGTTATTGTTACTACCGGTATTATTACAGCACTTGTGTGTGTATGTGTTGTGTAAACAACTCACAAAAATGTGAAGAATTATTCAACAAAGACTCAAAGCTCACAAGGAAACTAGAGTCCAATAATCCAAGGTAAGTACAGGAAAATCTGGGACGTTGGCAAAATAAGCCTCTGTATGCTTATCCAGAAGTAATTCCAACAGGCAGTGAGTGTCCAAGCTAGTTGATGGGCTGTGCTGCTGCATCCCACATGCAATCTTTTGCATCCCTGTTCAGAAGTAGGTCAATGGAATTTACTTTCAATTTTGAATTAACTACAGGCCTGCTTCACCCCTGAAAAAATGCAAAATACTTCTGCTCGTTAAGAATTTCCGCTTAACTGGTTTGTGGACAGGAGCTCTGCCCTTAGAGCATTAAGTAGATAGATCATGGCACAGGGACTAAAGACGGTGGACCACAGGCTCGATAAACACATCTTTTCCTCTGAGGGAAGCAGAGTCAGGTAACTGAGTTGCTGCAGAAAAAGGCCTGTGATGAACGTGGCCTTTCATTCCTAGAAGCCTGACGTCCCTCTTTTCACCCAAACTAGTTTGCAAGGTAGAAAGTCTGAGAAGTTAAGACAGAGGAGATACGGCCAGTTGATCTCCTGCCCGAAGCAGGTCAGAAAATGCATCAGGGATATTCAAGGGAAATTCTCAAACAAGCGATTAAAACACTTGGCCACCTTTTTTTTCTATATGCACACCTGAAGCTTGGCTGCAAAAGGAGATGGCTTAGTTAGGCTGTTGGAGGCTACGGGTGACAAGCTGCTTTTTCTGGGCACATGGGACACACGCACCCCGGGCACAACGCAGCCCGAGGCAGCTTCTCTTTTTGGACAAGGGCGCCTCATTCCCCCTCCCCAGGACTCGCAATTAGAAAGGACGGCAGAGAAAAGGACGGCGGGATTCCCTCGACTGAAGCGAGGCATCGCGGAAGGAGGCTCGAAGGAAAAAATGCTGACAGGCGAAGGGAAAATAACCGAGGCAGAGTTCGCCTTAACGCTGCAAACGAGGTTGCTTTCTCCTCCCTCTAAAACAAACGGCGGGACCAGCTGCCCTGGAGGCTCTTTGGGGAAAGGCAGCCAGGAGAAAACCCCGCTGACCACCGCGAGGGGTTTCCAAGTTCGGAAGGGCGTGGCCTGAGGGGCGTCGCCTCGGCCTTCGGAATCTTCCAGTTTGGCTGAAAGCGGAGTGGGGCAGATGCGGCTTTTTCCTCCCATGTTCGTGGGCTGAGGCAGAGCATCGCCCCCCGCCCCGCCATGCTAGAGGGGAACCAGCGCTGCTTTCTTCTTGTCCCCGCCTTCTACGCTATTATTATTATGTATTTCTTGTTTATTATTATTCGCCAAGGTCAAATGGCGGCTTTGAGCTTGAACTCCTCCCAAAGCCTCGTGGCGATTAGGCCCAGGCTTTTTGAGGCCTGCGCGAACTTCGTAACTTCGTAAAGAGTGCCGTACAAGCCGAACTAGGGCCTCCTCGAGCTCAACCAACCTGTTATTATTTGTCGCCTTAGTCACCTGCGCCGTCACTGCCCGGCCGGCGGGGAGGGAGGTGTCTTCCTGCAGGTCCTCTCTAGGCGTCCTTTCAATGGTCCCCTCGAGATGGGCTCTTGGGGGTGGGCGGGGCAGGTCCTGTTTCGAGGACTTCGCTGCCCGGGAAAGCCAAGAGCCACGACGCCATTTTGGCGCCTCTACGTGATCTCGAGAGTTCTGGGCTCGCGCGTAGCTCCCCCCCACTTTTGCTTCTCTCGGCAGAGCAATCTATATGTTAATTGACCAACTCGAAGATTTAAGAAGGTTGTGACAAGTTATCATTTGTCCTGTCAGCGACTTGGCCTCCTTGGTTGCAGTTCTTTTAAACGCGCGCGCTCGGGTATCGGGGCTGTCAGCAAACAGCTTGCCAGCCCCGCTTACCTCCCTTTATCTTATGGCATGGAAATGACAAACGCGCTGCTTTATCCATACAATTTATTTCATTATTGTTGCCAGCACGAAGCATCACAATCAATCATAAGGAAGCCCAGTTGGCAGATGTCAATCTTGGTCTGGTTTGTACGTCTCAGTCTATATTTAATCCAATTACAAGGGTCAAGGAGTAAGCGCAAATCCCCTTGTTACAACTCACATTCAAGATTCAAAGTTTTTTTTAAAGTCAACTGGGTCACATGGTCGCTTTGGGAAAAGCTCTGATAACTTTCGGAGAAAACAGACTCCTGCACCTCTTCCCTTTATTTTTATTTTTTAAATTTTTTTACTTTATTTCCCTCCTGCCTGGTTGCAAATGATGCGGCAAGAGGTTCTAATTATTAGACTCACTAACAAGGGTCGGGACATTTTTCTCCTATTTTTAAAGGTGTGTGTGTGAGAGAGAGCACGTGTGTGCAAATGAAGTATCTTGTTATTTTGCTAAAGGAGAGGAGAAGCATTAATAATAGGGAGATCTTTCCGCTCGCTGCCCTTTCAAATGCAATTGTAGATCGAACTCAGTCTTGTCACGTCGAGGAAAAGTGAATTTCTAACATCCAGGACGTGCCTGTCGACTTTCAGCGAATTGCATCCAATCACCCCAGGGAATTCAGCTAATGTCTCAGTCCGGGGAGGGGAAAAAGGGGGGGGGCAAATGCTCGGGGACGTGGGGTAGAAAAACAAATCAAGCAACATTTGCCAGCATCATGTTTATTAAGAAATTGGGGGAAGGGTTTGGGGGTGTTTGAAGGAGAGAATGCCAGATAAGCCTAGATCTCTTCAGAGCCAAATTAAGAATCCTGAAGGAGGCAGGAGCAAAGCTCAGAGTGGGGAATCTGACTTTTCTTCTTCCCTTAGCTTGATTCCACCTTCCCCCCAAATAAACTTTAAACTAAGGATGTAACCCTCTGTATTTGCTGACTCTTAAGACTTCATAGAAATTATTCTAATTTTTCTTTTTAAAAAAGGTATCTCTCTGTTTTCCATCCTTTCATCTTTCTTCTTTCCATCTTTTCTGAATAGCTGACAAACCAGAAGGTGGAGATTCCGGAGTTTCAAGCGGCTTTTTGCAGAATGGTGTTCCTACCTATATGTTTTTTTGCACTACATCTGCGTAACCATGAGTTTCCCATTGTCTGCTCGTATCTAGGTTGCCCTGAATATTATTCTTCCTTGTGCTAATTTTCTTTAATAACCAGCAGCACATACCTCCAAAAACAAGAACCTCCAAAAGACACAATTAGAAAGGAATCCCATTTTTCACTTCCAAAAGACTTGCTTTATCTACAAAGGGAGCCAGATATATTTCTCCAGAAATCCCAACCAATCCCAATCAATAGGACCCTTTATTCTAACAAAGGTTCTTAGGCCCCAAAACTTTAAACTCACAGCCTTTACACCTCATGGGATGTTGAACACCTATAATCAGATCTCTCAAGCTTCAGAAAGAGCTATTTTTCTGAAAGTGTGCTTAGGATAGGAATGAGAACAATGCCAAGATTTGCCAATATAAAATTACACCAGGCAGTGGTAACATTGGGGAGGGGGTTATTGACTAACAACATGCAAAGGGAATAGAACTACGGGATCGAAGTCTCTTGCAGTTTTATAAATGGAGGGTTGGACTAAGACTATTAATACAGCTATCCTGACCAATTACAGCTGATGAAAGTTTTGTCGTTGATTTTAATCCAAGTTGGATTATATATTAATCCCATATGTTTTATGTCTCGGAAAACAGTAGTTTCTTCCTTTTGTTACTTGACTCTACTTTAAGTCTTGTAATTCATCCTAAAAATTAATCTGCAAGGCAAATAGGGAAGGTATTTAGACAATTAAGTATACAAAACAGATATAGACCTCTAGGTGTCAAAATATAAAGGTGCAGTGACAGTTGGGAGTATTTCAGCTTTGAAGTTAGTCTTACTCCTATGGGGAAAATAATTTAAAAAAACACATACCTTGGACAAAGCCACCAGAGTCCTTTTACTGGAACATCACCTTTGTGCCTTCTACAGTATTCAAACCTTGTGTCTCCTCAGATTTTCCCCCTCTCTCTGACTCGCTCGAAGTCATTTTCCCCCCCTTTAAACTGCTTCGTGCAGCCAGTCTTTCTCGGACCTTATTTTGCCGTCTGTTCGATGCCAGTAAACAAATTGTTCTGATGGGCTTATTATTATTGCTCAAGTTCTGCTTGGATAGAGAATTAAACCTCATTATTACAGCTTGTGTGTGCGCGTGTGTGCGTGCGTGTGCGCGCTGAGAATTGCTCTATCTAAGTGAACACACGAGGGGGGGGAGATGTTGCAGAAAGAAAGAAGGGGGGACTATCGCAGTGTAAATCAAATATGTAGAGTGCTTATAAATTTGTAACACATTACTGTTGCTCCTTGCTTGCGTACCATTCAAAGAGGCTTCACAGCTTTCAAGTCTTCTGTCCATCAGAAATCCTGAGCAGCAAAACGCCTCCATTGAAAGCAGCGCTTGCTTTTCTCTCCCCGCTTCCCCCCCCTCTTTCCGGGCTCAGTGCCCTCATTAGCGCTTTATCTACCTAGACGGCCTGTTAATTTCCCCGCTAATGTCACCCTGGAAAGGGGAAGCTTTCATGGCGCCAGCTTTGGAGAGCTATAAATGGTGTGCAATAAAGTCAGTTGAAAAGAGGAAAAAGAACAAGAATCAACCTGCAAACGGGGGTGGGGGGGAGAAAGAGAGAGAGAGAGAGAATGGGAGACCGCAGGCCTCTTCTGCCAAGCTCACAAATTCTATTTAAGGTGATTCCCCTGTTGCTGATTGAGGAAAGTTTGGAGAGTCCTTCCACCTCGCACCTAAGCTGCTAGGAAAAGAGTGGAGAGTCCCACGCCCGCCTTGGTTGGCTTTCGATTGGAGGAGGCCACAGAGGTTTTCCAACGGGAGCCTTAAGGGGATTGGGAATGTGAGCGCTTTCGCGCGCGGAGAAAGAGGGGTTTTCAGTTCCTATTGCCTGTCACTCCGCACTAGGGAGACACAGAGTGAAAATCGCCTGAAAATGTGTTGCAGGAGGGCGGGAGGGGGGCGGGAGGAAGAGAAAAGCAACGGGTAATTAAATTGCTATCTGATCCAATGGAGGTGGCTGAAACAGTCCGAAAGATCAGGAGGGCGGCCCTCTTTTAGCGCCCTCAGCCCTGCCTGCCTCCCCCCTCTTTTAGGGACACGTCGAACAAGATCGGGCCTGCCGTTTCATTTGCCGTTCAGTCCAGATCAGATCAGGATCCGGCAAGGCCAAAGCGAAGGGTTGTCCACCAGCCCCCTTTCCCTCCCTGCACCTAGGGTCCGGTCCGGCCGGGCCCAGCGTTTCTTTGGTTGGTGTTTAATTCTAAGCCAGCCCGGCGCGCTCCCTGGAGCAATCCCCCGAGGCGAGCCGAAGCGAGCGGCACTCAGGCGTTGGCCGGGGAACTGTTTGCTCGCTGCGAAGGCCCGGCCAAGCAGCCTTGGCTTCACGCCTGATCGGTTTCTGAAGAGCCGCGCCGGTTGGCGCGAAGGCAAGGCAGCACCTGGCCCTGCTTTTCGGAGCCATCTCCTTTATTGACAGCCAGATAAGCAGGCGGGAGCGTGGCGTTTCCAGCGCTTCCTTGGAGAACCCTGCTGGGTTGCAGGGAGCCCGAGTCTTAATGGCAGCAACTCCAAACAACCCGGGCAAACACGCTGCCTGATAAAGTCGTGGATCAGCGCGCCCGCCCGCCCCTCTGCAGGGAGGAAGCCTTCCGGGGGCAACATAACTCTCTTCGCCCCCTTGCAAAGAGCTGGTGGCCTAGAAAGCGCCGTCGACAAACACACAAGAGGAAAGCTGGGCGTCCGGCGAGAACCAGAGAAGACCACGGATTGTCTTCCTCCCAGAGGCCTTTAGTAGTTCTGCTAGGAGGAACAACCTGAGCCCTTTGACACGCTATTTCCCTTTCTCGAGCCCTTTGTTTTTCTCCTTAGAATTTCTTTCCCCCAGGTTTCTCTCGTGCCACTGATGTCCAGGGCTCAGTAAATGTGTCCGTGGGAGACAACCCACTTAACGAACTAATATTTGGAGTAGAATGAAAAGAATCATTCCGTCTCATCCTGTACTGAAGGTTACTTCACCTGGAGCCCTGTCTGTGGCAGAGCAACCCCCGCCCCCCAACAGCCCCACTCCCACCTCCTCCAGCATGGTCTCCTTCAGAAATTCTTCTCATTCCATAGAAGACTAGTATTCAGGGACCTTAAGGCTGGATCCTAAGCAGGTGCTGGAAAGGTAAGTTCCAAAGTTTTTTAGAGTTAGACTTCCTCTTAGCTAGAGGCCCAAGAGATGGACTGAGTTACCTTTCTGGTTCTTTCAGCATTTTAATTTCTCTGTGTGCTCACACCTTCAGTCCCCGAACATGCAAGACCCCAAGAAACCTTTGCTTTCAGCTGGGATTGAGGTAGATCCCCAAGACATCCTCAACCTGTGGCTTCAGGATGTTGGAACCTGTGAATGTTCATGCAGTCAAGCTGTCATCAAAGTCTCTACAAGAAAGAATGTCCCAGGATTCCTCAGCTGAATATTCTCCAAAGTTAAGATCCTGAGGATTTTAGGAACCTATCCTAAAGAGAATGTGTGGGGGGGGGAGATGGGGCAACAATAGACTGGGGTCCCATTCTTGCCAGTTGGAGTCTCTCCACAAAAGAGAAGCCCGTGGGAAAGTATATTACCTAGGTTTGAGGTCTTTAATAGATCAAGGACAGTTTGCTTGTAGTTCTGAAAATATGATTGGACAAATGAAGAAACTGCCCAAGAGAGCACTTCACAAAATAAACAAACAGTTATGCTCACCATATTCTTTGAGGAACAACTCAGAGAGCATCTTATTTTAGTACCTTTATTTATGTTAATTCAATATAATGAAAAAAACCTGAGAAATGACTAAAGGGAATGTCTGTGCCTTGAATTTAAAGTAGCTCCAATATTTTGCAATGGGGTTGCAGCCTGCAAAATCATTTGCCCACCTGGGGCCTGCTTCTGAGTAGTATTAGCTTGTACTACAAGTGTGTCAAAGGGAAGAGTCAGGAAAGGAAGTAAGATGTGGGGAACAACAAGGGAAGAATATTGTTTAAAGAAGAGAGCAACCTATTCTTCTGATAGTTTTTTCTTCCAGGGCTTTTCAGGAACCCATTCCAGATGCCCCCCCCCAATCTTCCTAAAATACAATTAAATCACATCTGAAACTTTCCAGCATGGCCCAGTTTCTTGACCAAAGAAATCAATATTGTCAACGTGTGAAGAAGGGGAACCCACAATAAAATGGAACCAGAGCTTCCCAATAAATAATAGATGGCAATTCTCATTGACCTTAGTGAACAATGATCAGGAGACTATTTCTGAATAGTGCCTTAATAGGAAAAAGATTATCATTGCTTCCCAGAAAATAAAAATCCCTCGTGGTTCAAAAAATAAAGGAACAATCATGTTTTTAAGCTAGTGGGATCCAATACTATGTATTCAAATGTATCGCCACCCCACACACAAAACCAATCACTAACCAGACTTGATGCAGAAGGCATGCACTTAGAATAGAAGCCGGTGGTTTGGGAAATTATTTTGATTACCAGAACCGAAGCGAGTTCACTGCCCTTTTGTACAACGCTTCACTTCTGGACTATCTCACCAATATCACTGGGAGAGAGCAATAAAGTTCTTGCTATTTAAAAAAAAAGGGTGAGTCATAAAATTTAGTCAAACTATTACAAATAATTCTGTAACTCCAGTTCTCCTCCTTCCACTAAATCTACTCTCCCAGGAAATGCCCCTCAGAAAAACGTACATGGGAGGACAGTGCAGTGAAAAGACACGACCCCACCCTAGGGACGAGTGTTTTAAAGATAGAGAAGAAAAGTGGGTTTTGGGGGATATCCCTGAAACAGCGTGTTCGCTTCCTGAAAAGAACTTTGCTTTCCCAGGATCAGCCTCCTAAAAAAGAAAGAACATTATCGGTCTATTTGTTCTCTTTTAAATTTATTGAGACCTGGGGTGGGGCGGGAGTCAAAGAAATATAAGAATTTGTCCAGTTATCTCCGTTCGACATTTCTCTCTCCGTGCGCGTGCCAGGTTTTTTTTGGGGGTTTTTTTTAGCTGGCCAATTTTATACATAACACACCGTTCATCCCCACTGACATCACTAAAAGCGGAACGCGGTCAATCGTTGTCAGGGCCTCCCCCCCTCCCCCTTGCTGCAACCGAGGTCGCCAACCATAAGCCCGAATTAGATTTGAACTGTTCCAGAAGTTAAGAGTCGGACTGTTCCAGAAGCAGAAACCTGGGAGCCAAGGTGGCTTTTCCCGATGGCTGAGTCGTGGGCCGGAGAGAGGTGCATAGACTGTGTGTGTGTGTGTGCCTTAGAGACTCTGGGAAGAAAAGCCACGTCCCCTTCCAGACTCCTTGGCTCCCTTGACGGCTGTTGATCTCCAGTCTAAGTAACCTGTCCAGGGGACTTTTCGATACTCCTTGGCCGGAGGTACTAAATACTGGGAGCACAGCGGACTTTCCTGTGCGGTAGGAAAGAAAGGAGGAGGAGGAGGAAGAAGAAGAAGAAGAAGAAGAAGAAGAAGAAGAAGAAGAAGAAGAAGAAGAAGAAGAAGAAGAAGAAGAAGAAGAGGAGGAGGAGGAGGAGGAGGAGGAGGAGGAGGAGGAGGAGGAGGAGGAGGAGGAGGAGGAGGAGGAGGAGGAGAGCGGAGTTAAAAACTGGGGGTGAAGGCGGGGAGTGACCTCGAAAAAAGGGACCTCAAAGCAAAGGGAGGCTCAAAAGAAGATTTTGAAGAGGAGGAGGGGGGCACTCCTTTCCCACACCCTCCGCCCCAATCTGTCCGCGGCGAAGCGGAGCAAAGAGCCCTTGGTGCAAGACGCAAGAGGCTGGAGACTCAGGCCGGCCGCCTCCACGTGCGCCTCGCCTGGCCTCGAAGTTTCAGCAATGGCCGCGGGAAGGTGAGCGAGCCCAGCGCTGGGAGCTCCTGCCTTCTCGGGGGGGGGGGGGGGCGTGAGGGGAAATGGCTTATTAGCTGAGCCGCTCTAACTGCTCTCCGCCGTGACGTCACAGGGGCGGCCCAGCCAATGAGGGAAGCGCTGGCGCTGATATTAAGGGAAAGTTAGTGCAAAGCTAAGCGCCCTGGCTTTCTTTCTTTCTTTCTTTTTTTTATATTGTCATTGACATTTAAACTGTGTGGCAGATTCTTATGTAGAAAATTGGCGATCTGACTTGCCAGGGACCGATTCGCAGAGGCGGAATTGGGCATCCGAGGAACATGCGCCGCCGCCTGCCCTCCCGCTAACAGGTAAACATTTGTTGCTCTTTATTCCGTCGTTTTCGAGAATTTGCAGAGCGGCTTCTGAAGCGGCAGCCTCCCGCAATTGGATTTGTTTGTTTGTTTTTCCCCCCGAATTTTCTGCCCGTCGTGGATATTTGCTTTTTCTTTTTTTCTTTTTTACGCGTCTGGACGCTTTCTCCCTCTCACGCAGACGTATTCACGTGCATGAGGTGTTTGTGCGCGAAGATTCATTTGGCTCTCCTCTTCTGCCCGATGGCTGATCTCAAAGCTCTGTTAAATCTTTATGGTGGGAAGTGGGGGGGAGTTGCCGTTGCTGCGACCCTTATTTGACGTCTGGGCTGAGCTGGGCGTCGACGGCTAGCCAACTTCTGGGCTGCATGCATGCCAATAGCTAGTGAAGCAGAGTGTCATTATTTTTTCTCACCGTGAAGCACCGTATCGTTGACCGGACAGGTGTAACCCAAGCAGGGGGAAGCGGATAGGAAGAGCCAGGGGAAATGGCCTGGACCTTCCTTTGCAGTGGAGAAGCGAGGCCAAAAGGAGGTGGGAAGACCGGGAGTCCTTTCCCCGCCAAAGCACCACGGGTGTTGGGGAAGGGAGGTAGGGTTGCTTTGTAAAAGAGGGAACTGGAGGAGTTTGGTACTGGAGCGAGCCCGGAGCCGCGGCCCTCGCCTTGATGCTCTGAAGTTCAAGCAGGCAACGAAAGAATGCGGCGCGCATTGTTGGGTAGCATTTTCTATCCCCCAGTCCGAGTGATTTGAGCTTTCCTTGGGAAAAAACCTAATAATTAACGATGCTCACTGAGGTAGAAAGAAAAGCGTTTCGGGTTACGCGGGGACTCCAGCATACCCTGCTCGCCTTTGGGCTTCAGGCAGCTTAAAGGGCTGCGCCGTCGGGGCCGCTGGGGAGTTTGCCGCTCGTTTCGGGGCAAAGTCAAGAGAGACCCTCGCCTGGCGGGGAAGCTTTGGGCGGTGGGTTGGTTGCTTTGAATCTATCCGAACTGGAGCTTCGTCCTTTTTTTTTCCTTCCGGCCGTTTGCCAACCCACCACCAGCCTCAGTTCACCCCACGCGTTCGGTCTCACTTTGAAGCTCTTCGGTTGGAGGTGACCGTCCATTTTCTCTCAGTTCTGGATGGGTTCCGTTTGGTGCGGTTGCTGCTCCAGAGCAAGCCAACGAATACATTCGGGACCCCAAGGTAAAGTCCCTAGGTGGAAGCCTCCTGGCGCCTTTTGCAAGCCTTCCACTACTGCTGCTTTCCACTACCAGCCATATAGCGAAAGCCTGAGGAAGGGCGGGGGGGGGAGCAAAATACCAGGCGTCAGGGGGACGCATTTTCCGACCCTGCTCCACAAGTTAATTCAGCCTAAAATCCATCCTTCGAAGTTCTGCGTTCTGTTGGAAGTTAGCACCGGCAGGGAAGAACACACAGAGTTGACCTGTAGAAACTTTCTCCGGAAGAATTCCTTTAGGTCTGGCTCTGAAAGGCCTACGATCTCGTGTTGCAAATTCTACCGCTCTACCTTGTTTCTCGCGCCACCGACTTAATTATCCCGGCTTGCAAGAAAACCCAGGTGGTGCGTTATGGTCGGAGAAAAGGTGGAGCGGGAGCTTAGATACCGGCTCTGATTTCACTTTTCAACTGTTGCCATCCGGCAGAGCTTTCTCGAAGTTTCTGGTCCAATGAATTGGCCGTGGAATCCCGAAATTGAACGAGTAGTTTAAAAAAAAAGGCTGGGTATGGAATGGCGGAGGAATTTCTTCCCGAAAGGTAGCGTGAAGTCAGGTAGTAAAAAACGTACACAGGTAGGCCAGAGGCGAGCAGGAGGGCGGGTTTGGTTTTTATTTTGCCGTTTCTGTTTTGCTGGCGGCGGCGGAGGCAGCAGCTGCAAAAGGGAAGAATAAGAGTGGAAGAAACCAAAGAAATAGATGAGGAAAAGAAGGAACCCTTTCTTGGGGAACTGTTGTGTTGAGTTGCCGCCTTAAGCTGTACAGAAGATAGCCCTCCTGTAACAAATCAAACTGCTTTTTAGATAACCCTGCTTATCTAAAACAAAGCAGTTTGATTTGTACAGGAGGGCTATCTTCTGTACGGGTTTGGCTTAAGCCGAGCATAGAGAAAGCTGCCCATCCTGAGAATAAATCCCAACAAGACTTCAGATCGTTTGTTTAGGACTGCAGCCCAAGGCAGGTGAGCTGTGTTTCGAAATCTAGATGATTTGGGTGGGGTACTTAATTAGGGGAAAAAAGGATTAGTGGGATAATGGCTTTTTTCTCTCTCCTCCCCCTTCCCCCATTTTTCTTTCATTCACTCTCTTGGATGAAGTCTGCAGCTTTTCAGTTCTTACTATCTCTTAAGGTGCTTTGGAACCACCAAAAAAAAAATTAAAAAGGAGGGGAAAAGTCCACTTTAATCTTCTCCAGTAAATGGACATTCTGGATGGGTAATAAATCAAACACCCAGCCTCGCAGGTCCTCCTCCCTAATTAGAGATGTTTATTGGAGATTGTGTTTATCCAGCTGTCAGGACGAGAAAAAGCTGTGACATAATTACCTCTGACCACATAGTCTTTTATATGCATATCTCGTTGACATCCAGCGCCATCCGATCGCATTAAAAACGACAAGATCAAAATGTTGATCTTCACAGATGGAAAGTTTTCTCCACCTTTACCTTAATTGAAACTAGCTCTGGAGGAACGGCCCGACTCAGTTCCCACTCACCCGCGCACACACACACACACACACAAAACCTACCCATCCCCCGCCGCGCACCTATATGCACTGGTATATTTCGGTGAATGTTTTTTTTAAAAGTAGTTTGTGGAATATCTTCACGACTCCTGGCCTTCCCCCCCGCACTCCCTAGGATGCAAATGCAAACCCACGGAAAGCTGTCCTTTTCTAAATCCACACAGAGAAAGGGGGGGAACACACTCAGAAGGTCTTTGGGATTGATAAATGTAGGGCTGTCCAGCTGATATTGTTCTCGGAACCACCCAAGCGATTCCTAGAAAGAGGTGGAAGAGAAGAAGAAGGGAGAGAAAATGCCAAAGAAGACGAGGAGAGTATCTATCTTTGCTCCGGCGGAATGTTCCCTTTCTTTTCTCCTCCTGCAGCGCCCAGCTCTGGAGGAAAGCCTGAGAATCCGCGGTGGCTGCAGCTCTGGCGAAGTCTCCCTCCGCCTTTTTGAGCCGGCTCTTCTCTTCTGGCAGCGTTTGGGGGAAACCATCTGCGTGTTTCTGTTACGCGGCGATGATAAGCTAAGAATTGCTCTGTAATTGAAAATATTTTTTTTTGCGGGGAGGCTGGCTTGACAAATATCAAGGGGGCGAGTCTTTTGATCCTTTCTGCCGCTCTGTTCTCCAGTCGCTAATAAAAGTCGCATTGAGCTCCTTAGTGCCTTGATTAACAGGCAGATTAAGTGCTTCGGGGAGGGGGGGGGGCGCTGAACAGCTTGTTCCAATCAATAGCGTTTAGAAAAGCTCGTCAGGATGCGCTTTGCTGATGTGATTTCTCGCGCCTCTCTCGCTCTCGCTTTCTCCGTTTTCACTTTTTGGAAGAATTTTCCGGTGTGACTATAGGTAGACTTTCTTCCCTGCAGTATAAAATATTAAACTTTCTTTATGGTGGAACAAAAACAACAACAACACGGCGGTGGCTGCCGCCTCTTTTCAGAGTTCCCCAAGGCCGAGTCCTTTCTCCATCCTCCCCCACCACACCACCCCCTCCGCCTTCCATTTTTCTCTAATCCTGGCACACAAAAGTGCCTTCCTGCAAAACGCCTAATGCAAAAAAAAAAGGTTAAATCGATTCCAAACTTTTTTTTTTACAGATTGTTGCTATAAACTCACCAAAGCTCCGTTTAACTCGGTGTCCGGCGCATTAAGTGGTTTTCAAGGGCTTTTCCCCCAATCGAAGTCGGCAGCCGGTGTCCTGAAGGCTGAGGCGTTGTGGAGCGACCCGTCAGTGCGGGTGAATCTCTTCAGTCTGAGACTGAAGTGGACAAGAGGACTTTAAGCCCTTTTCGGGGTATTTATAAAAGAGTGCTTCACGAGGCAGATCTTAATGCAAGGAGACGATCCACAGAGCAGCAGCTTAATTCAGTGATTCCTTCTGAGCGGGCCCCCCTCCCTCTCCCACCCTTTAAATATATTTTTTTCATAAATAGATTGCACTTCCTGGGATCAAATGACAGCACTGCAACAATCTGTATCGGTTATTCACACTTCTGTCTTTATTTAGCATTCGGGAGATAAACAAAGATGCTAGTCTTTCAGAGAGCTGCCAAAGCTCTGAGCGATTCTCGTTTTTAGCAGCAATTCTTCTCAATTCCCTGCTTTGTTTTGTGTGGGTGAGTTTTAAAAAGGGGAAACAAAAACACACGAAAATCTAGCAACCCAGCATTTGTCCCCCTCACATAACAGACGTAAAGTGCTGCAAAAAAGGGAGCAACGGTCGATCCATCCAATGCTTTCCTTAATAAGGCCAAGGAAATCTTCCTCTATACCCCGACTTACAAATTCCTCAGACCAGCTCCCACATCCGCATGTTCCAAACTTGCAGCCATTTCTGACCGACCAGCTTGGAATTCGCCTGACACTGACCGTCACATCCAGACACCGCTATCACGACAGCAAGGCGAACCTACCATTCATTCCTTTATTATTATTGTTGTTATTGTTATTTTGCTGAATACGCAGACAGCCGCTGGCGGGCTTTGGAGGCGTTGCAGCTGGCTTTCTCAGGCCCAAATGCTCCCTGTCGAAGCCGAGTCTGGCCCACTGGGCAGCTGACTCGCAGGAAATCGGTGAGCCTGGGAGGCTCTTGACGCTCCAGGCTCCACTAAGCAACGCCTCCCCTCCAGGGCCCGATTGTTAGTGCCAGCAGCAGGAGCCCACGCTGCGATTCTAGGCGCGTTTTTCACACACACACACACACACACACACACACACCGGGAACAAACCCTTCTGGATTCCTGGCACCGTCTCCGCTTCAAGCCCACGACTGCCTAGGAAGAAACCGCTCGATCTTTGGAGAGCTGTTCTCGGTGGCAGGCCTACCAGATCCCGCGGGATGGATTGGGCTGTCAGCCTGGTGGATCGGGCACGCGGTTGCCCTCCAAGCGCTTTCACCGTTAAGCCTTTTCCCCCTTTCTTTGATCCAAGGAGATCTCTGAAGATCTCTGAAGAAGAAGAGCGCCTTTTCTCTCCTGGTCCGGCCCTCGCGCGCTCCATTTCTGAGACGGACCGGTCGGTAATCAATCACTTCTCCTCCCCTCCCTTCGAAGCCCCGTCTGTCCATCCGCCCACCCGCCCGCTCCTCGCTCCGTCGGTTCCTATTTGTCCCTGGCAGAAGGGCCGCCTGGGAAAGAGCGCCCGGAGGACGGCTGCCACTTCGAGAAGCCTCAAGTTCCGGGCCAGCCCAGGCGCCCACCTGCCCAGACGGCCTCGGCCCGACTGAGTGAAGCGGGAAGGGGGCCTCGCTTCTTCTACCCTCCCGCGTCCTGTCCTGATTTTGTCTCTCTCTTCCCCCCCACTTCTTCTTCTTCTTCTTCTTCTTTTTGGGTTGTTTTTTTAAAATGCCCCCGCCCCTCTCAGGAACCGGAGTAACCCCGACTTAAAATGGCGTCTCCAATCCCGGCCTCCTCCGTCTCCTCTGCCTCCGGTGGCAGGTAGCGTCTCCCACCTTCCTGGGTTGCCCTTGGCAGCCGGGCGCCGGCCTGGGGAGTTGCTCGCTGCCCCCCCCCCCACTCATGGGGCAGCCCTTCCAGCCCAGGCGAGAACCGTCCTAGATCCCACCTGCCACACCTGCAGATCTCAGCCCACGCGGCCTCCCACGGACCCCCTCCACCCCCCCGACCCTTCACTCACGCGCAAGCATGCCCGGATCCCAGAGACTCCTCGCCCTCCGATCCCTGAAGTGCCGGGCTTCGGGCTTAAGCTCGCTCCCGAGGACGTCGACGCCACGTCTATTCCCCGCCGTGTTCAGGGAGCCTTCCTTGCGAGAAAGCTTATTGTATTCAGAGCCCCATCAACCAAGTTCCCTTCTCACGCCCATTCCTCCTCTCTCCCCTCCCCCACTTTCTTGAACCCTCTTGTAAGGCATCCGGGCCCACGGACCTAAGGCTGGTCTGTCTGATAGTCCCTTTTTCTCGCCTCTCTCCCTTCTTTTCACATAAATCCTGCTTTGCTTTCTCACGCCCACATTCTACACGCCTGGTGCTCTTCCTTTTCCCATTCTCTTTCACACATGCACATTTTAATGCAGGCCCTTCTTCCCTCTTGTTCTTTCCTCTCCTCCTCTCTCCCCTCCCTCTCTTTCAACTTCTGCTTTCTTAGTTTCAGGGGCTCCTCCGCCTTCCCTCGCCCTCTTGTCCTCCAAGTCCTGATAAATCTGCAGCCATCCCAGGCGCCCACTCTTTTTTTATCGATCTTTTGTGGCCCTTCTCTCTCTTTTTTCTTTTTACTCAGACTTGCTTCTTCAGTTCTTCCAGTCCCTTTTCTGCAATGACGTCAGATTATTCACTATTTCCCTCTCATTATTGTTTTGTTCTCCTAGTGTTTTTTTTTTAAATCAGCAACTAAGAAAAGGAGGCACACAAGGCCTACTGTGCCCTGGGGGAAAATAGCAACAAGATTACGGCTTCTTTCTTTTGGAGATGAAGCATATAAGTAGGTGCTAATCCAAAGAATGGCTAATTGAATGGTTGTAAAAATGATATTTGCCTGAAGATCTGGGGAGAGAGCTTGTGGCTTTCCCCCCTCTCACTTTCCTTTTTTTCTCTCCCTTCTTTGTTATTGCTGTGGTTGTTATAATATTTCTCAAAAGAGTTAATGTTTTTAAACTAAAGAGAGAGAGAAACGGGAAAGTATAATTCATAAGATTAGAATAGTCTAAATAAATCACACACTCACCAAACGGCATGGTGATCCCACTTTATACTTTATTTTATTTTATTACAACGCTATCTAGAAAGACTTTCAAACCACTTGCTGACTTAACAGTTTTGGAAGGAGAAAAAAAAGTCCAGGTTTTCTTAATCTAGATTTTCTTTCATTTCCTACCTTTCTACCAAGATCCTTGTTGAGAAGCTCATTCTAAAGTTTTCCTGAAGAAATGAACATTGAAAAAAATATGAATAATTTAACAATGAATATTAAATTGACTGGAGGGGGTTATCACCCTCACATTAAAGGGATTCAAATTTACTGAGGCTGATTCAAGAATAAGAGTGGGGCGTACTAGGGGGGGAGGGGAAACCAGTTCATTTTAAATAGATCTAAATTAGCAACCCGAACAGCCTTTCAGCACACACCAGCAACTCAACCCAGGAAATTCTCAAGTTCCTACTTACCTTTACGGAAATCCTGTTCGACTCTTCCCGGTTCCCCCCCTCCTTTCCACCATTATATTCAGGTCCGATTACAAACTTAGTTCCCACTTTCCAGTTCAATAGGGAAAATACAGATTGCCTTAGGCCTATCTAAGGTGGCCAAAGGGCAAGGGTTGGTCCAGCCTGGACCTCTCTTTTCTTCAGCAACTGAGGGGGGACCGGTGTTACCCCCAGGAAGGGCTGTAAAAGAGAAAGAGAAAGAGAGAGAGAGAGAAAGAGAGAAAGAAAAAAGAAAGACCTGGAGGGGAAGCTGAAAGGGAGGAAAAAAACCTAGACCTGCAAATGAAAGGAAAAGAGGCAGGTTCCTATTCCCCAACCTCTTTTTTTAAGCTTTGCAGCTTTCCACCATCTCACCTCACCCACCCAGGTTGCGGAAGGACAGGCAGCCCCAGCCTGCAAAAACCAGCCTGCACCAAAAGTTTTGTCACCGAGAGAAAATCCTGAGTTTCAGTTCCAGCCTCTTCCAGGTCTCCCTTTTCCTTCTTTCTCTTCAATCTCCTCACCACCTTCCCACCACCCCGGCGAGGCGAAGGGGGGAAAAAAACCAGCAACAACCCATCCAAAGCCCTAAACAGAAGCAGAGTCCCACTGTTCAGTGGCCCTCCGCTTCGAGGCACATTGGCAGGAGGAAAGGAAGGAGAAGGAGGAGAAGGAGGGAAGAGCCGGCCGGCCGCGGGCGGGGGCCCACCCTCGGAAGGAATTGCCCATTGGTCTTTCCAGCCAGTTTTGTGCTCTTTAGGGGCCGCCGCAGTTTCTCGGCCGGGCTGCAGATGACAGTCAGTGCATGACGGCCTGGCAGCCCATTATCCAGCTCCCATTGAGGCGTCTTTTCACTCCCATGCTAACTCCTTGGCAGAGTCGTTTGTCTCCTCATTGTACTTTCTGGAAGAATGCGATGCTTGTCAGGGCCCTCATTCAATCGCCAGCTACTTTATTGATGAGCTCTGACTTTTAGCACTTTTCACATGTCAAGAGAAGTCAAGTGTATGCGAGGCTACGACTTCATTTTATGCTTGGCGCGTTCGTGTGTCCCCCCCCCCCGGCCTTTTCAGCCTCCTGGAATTTTGAAGGGGGGGGAGGGCGCGCCTTCCTCCTCTCTCTCTCTCTTCCTCCCTGCCCCCCCCCCCCTCCCTCTCCCTTTGTGCAAGAGGAAGTGCCTTCCCCCCTCCCCACCGCGCCCTCACCCCCGACCGCTCGCCATCAACGATCGGAACACCCTGAGCTCGAACTGGTGCTGCCGGTGTCACCTTAAATGCAGGCGCGGAGGGGTTGCTTTGGAGTGTACTGAGGTGTATCCTAATACTCCGCCATTCAACAAATGAACTTGTGGTAGTGTGTGTGGCCAGAAGTTTGCCTGCCTTCGGCCCTCGGTTTTTCTGCCCGGGTGCAGACAGAAGAAACAGGCCGGAGATGAGATGCAAGATTGGGCCAAAGCTGGTGGAAGCAAAAGACATTATCACACACAAAACACCCATATTCGCCCATGGGGGGGGGAATTTAGTACTCCCCCTCCTCCATTCGCCTTGTCTTTTTTTTTTTTTTGTAATGTCTGCGGCGGAGGGGGGGACGCGAGGTCGAGGGAACCTTACAGCTCTTAGTCAACAAACGGCACGTGGAAGAAGTTTAGGCAAGGACTCTTCAGGCCCTTTTCACGAGAGCCCTCAATACACAAAGTAAATTGTGTATTTGCTCTGCACTTTCCAGGCAGAGGGGAGAGAGAGAGAGAGAGAGAGGACAGAAATTCCTTTCTCCATCACATTTGGAAAAAAGGGAGGGAATGAATACCCACACATCCAACTGTAGACTTGGCTACCTCCAGGCGATTCCCCCCTGACAAAGCGCCTGCCTCCCAAATATTTATGTCGTTACCATCTGAATGTTATTTTTTCCTTATCTCCATTGTCTGGTGGAAGCTAACTGTTTAAATGCAAATGGGTCGTCTTTCTCTCTCCCTCCCTCTCCTCTCCCCTCCCCCGCCCGCACCAACCACGGTCGCTTTGGAAAGAAAAGGGCACTCGTTTTTCAAGCGACATTATTTATTTACTCCGGGCCCTAACTCAGAGGCGTGGGGGCGGGTGTGAGCAGAGTTGATATTTTAGTTGCAGGCAAAGAGGCACTTTGGCTCTGGTAAATGAAAACGGGAGGGGAGGGAGAGGAGGGAAGGAAGCAAAGGAAAGGGGAGGGGAGGGGAGCTGGGAAAGAGAGGGAGAGAAACTTCAGGAAGGCCCCGGTGCTATTATTTTGGATAACTTGAGAACAAACCAAGAAAACACCTCTCCAAAGCCAAAACGGTTAAGCTTGGCAATTGCCCGCCGCTCATCCTTGTGGTCCCCAAAGTTTCGGATTTGAGGTAGGAAAAGATAGAAAAGGAACCCAGGGCAAATGGGGGAGGGCGGGGGGGATCCAAGCGAGGAGGAGCGGGAAGGGGGGGGCAGAGAGAGAGAGAGCGAGAGCGAGCGAGCGAGAAGCCGGTGCATTCATATTCAAACAAATGGGCCAATTGAACCAGGCAGTGTGAGTGAACATCCAATCGGCAGCTGGGAGGCAATGGCGTTGCTTTGCATAAAGCAATATTTTGTGTGGGAGCGAGCCGAGCATTTGCATGCGTGGAGTGATTAGTGGGTTTGAAAAGCGAACCCTGGCTCAGCCTCATTTCCCGCTCTGGTTAAGGCGCGGGGAGGAAGTGTTTTGCTGGAAGATGATGACAGAGGTCAGCCTTTGCTAATGGGCCGATGGAGGCGAGGCAGAGACTAGGCGCACACGCACATTCATACCCTTGAACCATCACCAATCAGCCTAGGTGTGCTCTGGCTCTCTCCCTCTCCCCCACTCCCTCTCCGTCCCCCCTCCCTCCTCTCACATCCTCTTTCTTCTTCCCTCTCCAGTCAGTGTCAGCCCATTTTATTGTCAATCTCTGTCGCCTTCCCAGGAACTCAAGATCACACAACCAGCAGCGTCACTGGAGAAAAACTCTTTTACTGGCAATCCTTTTTAAAAGACACCATCCTTTCAAACCACGGGCGCTTTTTAAAACTGTTGACAAGAGCTTTGACAACAAGACAGGATGCCTCCAAAAGGTGAGTTTACTTGCTTCTTCTCCTTTAGGCTGCATGCTGCCTTCCACCTCCTATCTGCCTCCTTTCTCTTTCGCCCATTCTCTCTCTCTCTCTCTCTCTCACGCACACACACACACACTCACACACAGACATCCCCTCCCTCTTTTCTTATCTCCACTTTTATATGCCGGAGATGATCCTGGGAGATGCACCAGTCTCAGAGCTAGCTTGCTTCCTCCTCTTCTTGCCTGCACCCTCCCCGCCCCGCAAACAATCTTGCCTGACGAAGCAATGGCTGCACTAGGGCCGCCAGACTGCCTTTGACTGGACAGAACCCTCCTCCCAAAGACTGGCCTCTTCTGACTAAGGGCGACAAGCTCGCTCGAGGCTCGTAGGGACTCCCAGAACGCGCGTGGTGGATGTGACCTGGGGTGGGGGGGCACTAGGTTTTTCTGTTGTTGTTCTACTGCCTGGCGCTCATTCATAGGTTGCTTTCTGAGGTGACTGGATCGATCCGAGTGTGGATGTCTCCCTCTCTCTCTTTCTCCCCCCCCCCCACCAAGCTTACTTTTCTTGCTTTGTATTCCAAAGAGGCAGGCGCCTGGCTGTTGTTTGGGCGAGGAAGGAGTCCCGTTTGGGGGAATCCTGGGGGCTTTATTTATGGATCTTTTATTCATGTGCCTGGTGATAAGCAAATGGGGGGGGGGGGAAGAGTGGGGGGTGTTGGTGGTTGTAGCGTCACCTTCTAGGCCAAGTCAGCTCTGAGTAGTTGCTACGTCCGGGATGGTTTGAGCGAGCCTAAAGGACTGTCACTCTCAATCAAGCAGCCTCGAGATCTCCCCAAACTTATCCGCCGCAAAAGGAAAGGAACCAACATAACTTTCTAACTTGACCATCATCACCTGGCTAGAAGTGCCAACTGTTTAAACAAAAACAAAGGGTGGGGGGAGGAAAAAAAGGAAACCGGATCCCAGCCTCCCCCCCCCCAAAAAAAAATAGCAGGAAAGAATCGAGTCGCCTTTCTGCACCCCTTTCACTACCGGTTCTGTGAAATCGGACATCTCCTAAATTTTTGCACAGAACTTGCGATCAAGTTTCCAGACGAAACAAGAGTTTCTGCTTCTAATCCAGGCAAGCAAAGGAAACCCTTGGATTTTTCAAATTAATCTCCATCCCATGCTGGAGCCTTTAAATGGCTAAAACCTGCCTGGCGCTCTTCCCAAACAACAACGGCAACAGCAACAAGGGACCAACCACAGCAGCAGCACCCCTGGGAGCAGAGAAAGGCGAAGAAAGTTTTCAGGCTGGTTCTAGTTCTTTCAAAACAGCGAAGCTTTTCAAAAGTGGCTTCTGCGGGCCATCGTAGGCCTAAAATCATAATAATCGGGAGGCTTTGGCAATATTTTCTTTTAATAGCCGGTGACCTTTGCAACCCTCTCCGCGCCGTTGGATTAGCGTTTATCTTTTGGCTGATTTGTCACGGGATTGTAAACATTGATCACCTCAAGAGCTAACTCGGCTGGCAGCAGAAGGGAGAAGACTCGGCATCCTAAGTCGACCCGATTAGGTCCACGGTTTGGAGGTGCTTTTCAAGAAAGGCGGCGCAAGTTAGGCCTTTAGCCGTCTGGAAGGGGAGGAAAAACAAAAATGGACCTGGAAAGCGAGAGCAGGACGACGCCTGGACCGGCTGAGGGATGGGTGGCACCGGCGGCGGCGGCCGCCCCGGGCGCCTCACCGCGAACATAAAACGCGACGCGAGAAACCTGGCTGCTTCGTGGCAAAGTGGGACCTGCTTCCCCGATGGGGCTTCCGGGCGGGCGCGGGTTGAGTGTGTGGGTCGTGTTTTTCTCGTGGACGCCGCCTGGCCTTTGGCTAAGGCCCGGCCTCCCCTTTTCCCGGTCTTGAGGGGGCGCGGCCGAAGAGCCAAGACTGTGGAGCTCCGAGAAGCCAAAGTTTCCGCATGGAGAAAGGCGGCGGGCTACCAAACTAGCAAAGCCTGCGCCCCACCCCGGCCACCACAACCGCGGTCGGCAGCAGGCTTAACAGCCTGTCCGGGCAGAGTGGTTGGGGAGCCGGAGGCTCAGAGGAACGGGGCTCCAAGCAGCTCCAGCTTCGCCTCTAGATGGGCCAGGCCGCTAAATAATGCCTCTCGGCAGCCGAGTCAATATTTACCCCCTGGAAGGTCCTTCACGCTGCGGGGAAGGCACCGGGTGTCGCCGGTTCGCTTTCTTGTTTTTAATGGCTTGGGGAAAGCCGTCCAAACCGGGACCAGTTTGGACTCCGGCCGTCTGCCCGCCTTGGCCTCTTTTTCTTCCCCGGAGAAAGAACACAATGAATCTCTGTGAACAAACCAGGAATGGAAAAAGAAAAAGAAAAAAAGAGGGAGGAGGCTTTCTTTAAAACAAAATCAGAAAGCTTTCTAAATAAACAAGTAAAGAGAACGTGGGAGGAGATGAAGGAATTGAAAGCGAGCACCGTTTCATTATTTTATCTCCTTTACCTCTCTCGGTTTTCTCTCCCCCCCCCTTCGCTTTTTTAAAAAGAAACCCCTCTTGAATAGCTTCTTTATTGTAATTGTCTCACCCCAATTGTGCACCCCACTGCGCTGTTGTATCTTTTTACAACCCTTAACAACTCGCACCAGTAACATAATTACCTCCAGATATTTATAACGAGAAATTACTTCTCTATTTTCCTCCTGCTACGCTGGGAACCTAAAAGAAAGGGCTGGGATAAAATGCAGACACATCAGGGACTACAGAACTTTTTTAAAAAAATGTTTTTTGGAAGGAAGGAAGGAAGGAAGGAAGGAAGGAAGGAAGGAAGGAAGGAAGGAAGGAAGGAAGGAAGGAAGGAAGGGCTGTAGGAATGAACACCAACCGAAGTCAGGCGTTGGGGATGCCCCGGTCCTGGGCCAAGGCAGGCCTAAGGCTGGGAGGAGAGGATATTTCCTTGTTATTTATACATGGAAAGGCTGTTGGTACCTTAAGCTGGAAGCTGCCTTGCCCGCGCAGGAGCAGGCTAGATGGCTCTTGCGCTCTAGGTTTGGGGAGGGGAATAAAATGGAAGCCATTGTCTGCCTTCCATGAGCTTTGTGCTTGCAGTTCTCACCCCCTCCTGATCTTACTTTTTAAAGCAGTGGGGCGAGGTAGGCAGCGTGTGTCACAGGACAGTGAAAGGGGGGAAGATCTAAAGACCAGAAAGAAGTTAACTAGAATGAGCGAATTTCTCTCTTCTTTCCCTTCCCTTCTGGCTGCTCCCTTTTCCCTCAGAGGAAAAAAAAGGGGGAGGGGGGTGTTTGCGATTTTTAGTGCTTCTTATAAAATTGTTAGTGATTGTTAGTGCCATTTGGGGGAAATACACTTTTGTTTTTTCCACCAAAAGTAATATCCAACCGTTTAAAAATGCCTCAGGTGAGAGATTTGCACATAACCGAAAAAATGTCTTCTCCTGCTTTAGTATTATTGTGGTTGTTCTTATATATGTGTGTATGACAGCAAGCGTTCCTTGACCCATAAAGTTCTGTTAGACCAGAGAAAGAATGTGTTATATTCGCCTCCATAAAAATCAACTCAAAGTCAAGTTGTCGGCTGGGGTTTGTTTATTTTTAAATACAAACATATAGTGTGACAAAATTCTGCATTCTTGCAAGAAGCACCCCAATATTTTTAAAGAATGGGCGTATTTCTGAGAGTTTCAAAGTGGAGAAAAGCTGGACACAGGAGTCTTTTGAATTGGTTTTCTTCCCAATCCATGCTAGAGAAGAAAAATAGTTCAAAAGGCTCCTGTGTCCACTTCCAAACTCTCAAGAATAGCCCCATTCTTTAATGGGGCAGGTGGAGGGAGGAAAGGATGTAAATTTAAAAGTCTTTATTTTTATTTTTTTTCATGCACTTTTCTTCTTCATCCTAGTGGGAAGACTTTAATCAGCACTACACAGATGTGTGATTCCTTAAATTGCATGAGAGGAGAGTCCACTCATAAATCAGGCAAGTTTCAAGCCCCTCCTCCTCCTCCTCCTCCTCCTCCTCCTCTTCCTCCTCCTGTGTTCCCCTATAGCACAAGAATGTGAATGAGTCCATATTAGGGGTTAAAAGTGACTGGCCAGCCTCTCTTCTCACAAGGTAGCTGATGTGCTGAGAGAGCTCAAGAGTTATGATTTATCTTGCATGGTTGCATGAAAGATTCAGTGATTTGTTATTAAAGATATCAGGGCTGGGAGAAAACAAACAAACAATAAATTAATAAGTTTTGGGGCCTTAATTGAGAGGCCATAGGATGAATGACTTCTTAGACATAATACTGGAACTGCCAACCTGCTTCATTACCTTGGTTAATATTGATTTTATCACTAACAGTGCCCTCTTCCCAAGCCACGTGGGATCTTGGTTCATCAGCCCACCATGCAGAACAGTAAGTGGCTCTTCCTGTCTTTTGGGATGCTAGCTTGAGGTGGTTTTGGTTTGGTTTGGCTTGCCTTGGGTGGTAAAGTGGCTGGGAAGAGAGAAAATGACTCGTTTGGAAAATATTCTTCAGAATGGAAGAGAAAGAGTGAAAGAGATTGGATGAATGAGGTTCTTTGGATTCTTCCACCAAGAGATGGGGCTTTTGAACTTGAAAGCACTGTGTGAAGATTCTCCTTTTGTCCTTAAGGACATTTTGGAGGGAAGGAAACCCATCCAGCTCAGGAGAAGTTTCTTCCTTGGAATTGCACCTAATGGAGATGGCGGGGGAAAGAATATATTTGTGTGGACTGACACCCATTGGTTGTAGATAGGCCCAGTCTAAAATTCATCTGCTCCTGGATTCCTGGGCAGACCTTCAAATATGCAAGTTCTTTCTGAGTGTTGTGGAGAGACTTTGTGAGAATAATGCTCTACATGAGGCGGGGAGCTGATATCCCCACACAAGCAATTTTCTAGAAGTCTGATTCTTTTCCTTGGCTCTCAGTGCTATGGATTTCCGTCCTCTTCACACCACCCTTTCCCCAGCATTTCCCAGTGATGGGCATGACAGCCACTCTGACAGGAAATAGTGGGGCACTGAGGCCTGTGTAACTTTTGCACATCTTAAAACTAGAAAAAGAAGGAGGGATGAAGGGAGGGAAGGAAGGAAGGAAGGAAGGAAGGAAGGAAGGAAGGAAGGAAGGAAGGATTCATTGCATTATAGCATGGCTCTCTGTTTGTTGTGGTGTAGTAAAAACAAAAAAGGTGAGATAGTTGAAATCCTCAATCTGACGGTGCAACTTAACCTGGAAGGAAATCCCCTTAGTATGCAAGGTATTTGTCCAAGAAGGCGTGGTGCTAGGGCGATGGAAGCTGCTAGATCCAGGCAGATCGTTTTATCAGTCTGGAGGGTAAAGCAAAAGAGACCCACGGTAACCTCGCGGTTGTGGTATATTGTCATAAAAAGCCCCAGCAACCCTCCAAAAAGTAAAGTAAACTAGAATCACTAAAATCGTGCCCAGAAAATAACAACGCTTGTGGCAGTTCTTTACTAATGCTCTAGCGATGAGTTTTATTTCGAAATCCAAGAGGCTTCTCCCTGGCATTAGGTATTCCCGAACCATGCATTTAAAAAACAAAACACAAAAACGTCAGCTATCCTCTTTGGCGCCTAGGTACAGAGGCATAATGCAAACAGTAAGGGGACATTAGCACGCTGCCAGACTGAAGGACTGGACAGGGTGGGACAATTTCCACCGCAAGACAGAAGGCATTTACTGAGAAAAAGAGGATGCTGGTTTGGAATACCTGATTTATTAAGTGTATTTTAGGCACGGAGTTGGAAGCCTGGAGGTAGCTTCCAAGTGTGGTGGGACGGAGGAAGAAGAGGCGTCCCAGATCTCGAGAGGGCCGTTCCCAGCGGCCAGCTGAAAGGGTTTAGTAGTTAGTGCCTTCCTTCCGGGACTCTCCGGAGCTCGGAAGGAAGGGCCCCTCTTTGATGTGGGTGGGATACCTTCGCCAGGCCTTTCCGCACGCTGGAGGGAATCCCGAGTGACACTGACAGGAAGGTGGGGGGAGAACCGAATTGTGGGAAAGAGGTGCCAGGAGTCACCCGGATATTTTTCCTCCTCCCTCCCCAAACCTGGCCACAGTTTACTCCCAGCCAACCCCAGCCGCATCGTTTCCTGGGGAATTGGGTGGAGCACAGGTGCCTTCAGCCCGAGAATGAATAATCAAATCCCTGCTTAAAACGCGCTCCGGGTTTCCGCAGGAGGGCCGTGATTTCGCGCCGCAGCTCCGCACCTTGGCGAGGGGATTCAGCCCTCCGCCCCCGCCCCCCCCAAAAATGGTTGGACGCTCTTTAAGCCCGACCGCGCTGTTTATTTGCTGATAAACATGCTTAAGCCTCTAACAAGAAAGTCAGCCTTGGGGCAGCAAGTCGCGCCAAGCATAAAGCTACCGGTTTCTTTGGAGGTAGATATGGCAGGGCGGTGGAGAGCCGGACAGTCCCCTAGCCTTATCTTGTGGGAAAGTTGCTCTGCTGGGATGTTCATGGACTTGGAATTCATGGATTTTGTTTTGAAAACAAAATCGCCCCCGTTGTGCAGCGTGCAGGGAAGGCGACTTAGCTCTCAGGTTACTCCTGAGATCAAGGTAGGCTTGATCCGTTGAGATGGACGGTGCCCTACTTTTCCAAAAAGTTATGCCGGTAAAAATAACCGTAGAGGTCTCTGCAAGCGATTCCGATTCCGATTTTTTTAAAAAAGCATATTGTGTTTCTTTTAAATTTACTGTAAACCCGCACCCCTCCCTGGCCGGTGGTTGTTATTCGGTGGAGCTTTTAAATCCTAAAGATACCTCGTTAGTATGCAAACTCTGTCGGGATTTCCTTGGAGAGAGAGAAGTGCAAGTCGGGCCTCGGTTGCGGAATCGGCTCTCAATAGCTTTGGCTTCCCTCTCTTCTCTGCTCTCTTCTTCGCGGGACTCGCTCGCTCTTGCACGTAACCCCGGGGTCTGTTTCCATCGCCTTGGCTTTCGGAAGCTGGCTTGGAAGGCAGCCCCGTTGAGCACAGCGGGGCTTACTTCGCTTTAAGGAGTCTCGCAAAAGCTCCGGCCAGTTCTACGCCGGCCCTTAGGCGGCTCCAATCCGGCGCCCCTCCGGATAAAAACCCGAGGTTTCCACGCCTTTCGATTCGTGGCCTCGGCTTTCCTGGATGCCGGGGCGGGGGAGGGTTTGCCCCATTTTCTCTGAGCTCCAGACTCGCTTGGGGGGGGACTGTAGTTTCCCGACTGGGGGTAAACACCCCCCCCAACCGCGGGGTCTCTTTCTGTGCTAATACGCCCCGAGGCCGTGGCGCTTTTATCCTCGGGGGACCTTTCGGGAGTCCCTCCGTGGCTGGGACCGGGGTAGCGTTGATGCTGGTTTCCTGGCGAAGGTTTCCTGCTCCAGGTTTGGCTCGTCCCTTGAGAAATTCCTGAGAAGGCCGCCTTGAGAAAACGGCATCCCCTCTGCGCCCGGGCCTCCCTGCACAACGCGAGCGTCTTTCCTGGGAATGGCAAATGCCTTTGCACTAGATTTCCTCCCGACCCCCCATTCCTCCATTCCTACCCGCAGGGAGATAGAAGGAGAAAAAAAAAAAAGCCCGCCGGGGTGATTTGGGTGGAGGTCGCGGCCAGTTTTCCTGCTTTGTGTGGAGAACTCCTGCGTATCTGCAGCACCGCGCATCCAAATTGGGACCATATGTTTTCCTCTTAGATGGCTCGCCCGAGAAGCCGAGGCGCATAATCATTGCCACTGGGCTCGAACTGCCGGCGTTCTCCTGGGAAATTAAGGCATTGATTAAGGCTTAACCTTTTTTTTTTAAACACGGAATTTGGGAGTTGGGCTGCCTTCCTTGAGGCGCGGTGGAGGAAAGGCGTCTCTGCCTCTCCGGTAGGCCAGCGAATGGCCTCCGTCGGCTTCTGTGGGGGTGGGTGGGAAGAGAGTGGGATGTGGAGGCTTAGGAAGGAGAGCTCTCCTCTGTGCACCTTGCAGGCCCTAGAGCTCCGAGCACCCAGTGGCGATGGAAACCCCGCCCTCCCCGGTTTATGGGGAGCAGAAGAACTCAGCTACAGGCTTAAGATGTGCTGCCTTGAGGCAGGGTCTGGCCTCAGGCCTCCGCAGGACGTGGGTAGGTCAACGGGTGTTGACAACCAAGATTTCTCTGCAGTCCAGGCCAATGTGGGCGGGGGAGAGAGAGAAAGGCTCTGGGTGCCGGTGTTGAGCATAAAAGCTCTCCAGGAAACAAGCACTTGGTGGAGGGAGGGCGAGAGCGGGGAGAAAAGTGGGCCTCGGATCCCGCCCCCTCCCCCAGCTGCCTTTGCCGAGCTCCTTCCTGGTCAGCAACTCCATCCTAGAAGCAAAGAGGGCTTGCTGTTTCCTCATTAGACGTCTTCCAGCCATGGCTGGTCAGTTCTCCAGTGGCCTTTACGTGAAGACTCACTTTCCCCTCCTCCCAGCCCGCGGCCCAGCCTCCTCCTCCTCCTCTCCTCTCCCCACTGCTCTCTCCAACTCTTGTCACTTCGGATTTATCGCGGAGGCAGCGCGCCCCTTCGGTGGTGTCCGGATTGACCCTGTGGCTACCTTGAAAAGTCGCTTCTCCTCGAAGGGATAGCTAGGCGAGTTCACTCTCGTCGGAGTGATACCCAAATCCGGACGGAAAGGGTCGTTTTTATCCTGCTCCCGTTTGTCGTGGCGATGCAATATCCAAGAGCGGAGCACTGTCACAAAGTGACAGGTCTGCTACAAGTGCTCCAACTGATCTTTTCAATTAGCCTTCCATGCATGATCCGGGGCGACTTCCGCCTATTTCCAGAAATTAAGCTCAAACTTGACGTGCAGCTAGTTTTATTTTAAAGACAAATGTCAGAGAGACTCATCATATTTTCCTGCTCTTCTATATTTGGAGCTTATTTATTGCTAAGAAGCCGAGGCTCCTGGAGTCAATTTAGCAGAAGGCTCCAAAGAGAGAAGGCGAGCAGAGCAGAAGCAGAGAGAGAGAGAGAGAGAGAGAGAGAAAGAAAGAAAGAAAGAAAGAAAGAAAGAAAGAAAGAAAGAAAGAAAGAAAGAAAGGCCAGATCTTCTTCAGGGAACCTTTTTCCTCCAAAGCTTAACGCTGCAGGTCGGGGATCCTTTTCGAGCTCCTTTTGGGAGTCTTGCCTTTGGCCGCGTGGGGTGGGGTTGGGGGGGATGCAGACCAAGCTCGTGGCTTTTCCTGAATAACCCCGGTGTCCCTTCTCCCCCCCTCCAGGGTGGAGGAATGGGGAGAGGTGACTTTCTCGGGGGTGGCACAATTTGGAAGAGGGGGAGAACCAAGCAGCCCGGGCTGCTTCTCCTGCTTTGCGGAGCGGAGAGAGGGGGAGGGGAAGAGAGGGGAGGGGAGGGAGGACAGTGCACCCTTGCTGGGCCGAAGCTGCCTTGTGCTCTCGGCGAGCTTCCGAGGCTACCACTCAATCCGAGAAACGGGCGGCTCTTTTTTTCCCCCTTTTTTCTTTTCTGCTGTCCCCCCCTTTCTCCCAGCCCCCCCCCCACCTCCCCAGCCGCCGCCGCCGCTGCTGCTTCTCCTTGCTCGGCTCTTGCCAAATCTGCTGAAAGGATGGCGGCTGAGTGGAAGTGTGTAAACCAAATGTTGCTCTTCTGGACAGAGCCGGCCGTCAGTGGATTCGGCATTCCGCCTAGAATTGGGGGAGGGGGGCCGGAGAGAGAAGCTGGGGCGGTGAGGCAGGAGAGCCCATAGCGGAGCAATAACCCTCCCCAAAAAACCCTCACCCGATCCCTGCCCCCAACACCCGGGGCTTGTCGAGCTGGGCTTTCCTGAAGGGAATGGCCGTGTAGAATTAGAGATGTGTGTCAGTTTTGAACGGACAGGCGGCGGTTCCCTTTTCTGTGCCTACAAACCTAGACGGCGACTGAGAGGCCGCGGCTGCTGCGGCGGCGAGGAGGAGACTTGGAGGCTTGATTTGAAAGGCTTCTTTCCTTGAAGGAAGACTCTTCTTCTCCCCCAGTGGTTCTGCCAGGCCCAGCTGATTGGGACTAGAGCTGCTTGGGCTCGATCGGCTCCCCATCCCCCCCCGTATCCCTGTCTCCCCTGTCTCCCTCTACTGCCCCCCCCACCCCGCCCCACCTCGCCGCCCTTGCCTTCACCATGACCCCGGAGGGAGCTGCTCGCTCTTGCAGGTCCCCTCGAGTGACCGAGACTTCCATTGTCCTTCTTTTCCTTCGCCCACTTCGCAGGTCACAGCGGCGTGAATCAGCTCGGCGGTGTGTTTGTCAACGGGCGGCCGCTGCCAGATTCAACCCGGCAAAAAATCGTGGAACTGGCCCACAGCGGGGCTCGGCCGTGCGACATCTCCCGAATCCTGCAGGTGAAAACGCCAGTCGCCTCCCCAGTTGGAGCCAGCCCGGGGCTTCTTGCCTTCTTGGAAAACAAGGGAGGAGGAGGAGGAGGAGGAGGAGGAGGAGGAGGAGGAGGAGGAGGAGGAGGAGGAGGAGGAGGAGGAGGAGGAGGAGTGGTGGTGGTGGTCTTTCCACGGCTCTTCTAACTTCCCCGTCCAGCTTTCTGGGGGTGAAAAGAAATAATGGATTCTGCTCAGTCCAGAGGTTTCTCCAAATCATGGGAAATATATATATATATATATATATATATATATATATATATATATATATGTAATAAATATATACTGTGTACTGCTTGATCGGTCTGTCTATGCCTTATTTGTATGTGGTCATCTAGTGCTTCAAGTTGGCTCTGGGAATGAACTGGGAGAGGAGAAGAGATAGCCAAATCCCCAATGCCCTTCTTGGAAATTTCTCCATTGCATTGGGGACGGAGCGGGGGGGGGGAGGGGGGAGGGAGGAGGAGGGGGAGCTAAGGTGTCCTCTCCGCCCGGATGTAGTAGCTTCCGTCTTCTGCATGCATATATTAAGCGAAGGCTGAAAAACCAGCAATACTCAAAGAATCGCCTTTGCTTTGGCAATCCTTAAGAGAAGTTTTGGCCAGGTATTTGGCTTTAGGAAGGCAGTCCAATTCGTCTCTGATAAGTCAACTCCACAACCCCAATATCCTTTCCCCAGGAATGTGCTTATTTTGAAAACTGGTCTGAAGATACCGTTAGTAGCTTATCTACTAAACGTCTTATCCATATTTGCCATCTTTCTTCAGTTTTTCTCTCCCTTTCCCTGTTGTCAAAAGGTGTGTTTTTTTTGGAACAAACATTTCACCTTTGTAGCATGTAGGGTCCCAAATGTAATCTTTTTTAAAAAAAGAAAAGAAAAAGAAAAGAAACCTCTCTAAGTAAGTTCTCATACCATTGAAGGTATATTTTTGTGTTTATAGACCCATGCAGATGCAAAAGTCCAAGTGCTGGACAATCAAAACGTAAGCTTGTCATTGTTTAATGCATACTTAAACAATTTTATTTTTGTCTTGAAATTATTAATAATGTGATTTTCTGTCCACTTCCCTGATGCAGGTGTCGAATGGCTGTGTGAGTAAAATTCTGGGCAGGTATTACGAAACTGGCTCCATTCGACCGCGGGCAATCGGAGGTAGCAAGCCAAGAGTAGCGACTCCAGAAGTTGTAAGCAAAATAGCGCAGTATAAGCGGGAGTGCCCCTCCATCTTTGCTTGGGAGATCCGAGACAGATTACTATCGGAGGGGGTCTGTACCAACGATAATATACCCAGCGTAAGTTCCTCGAGAATCTCCTTTCTGTCTGACCTAGAACCTAGAGCTATAGATAACCATTCCCACCCTGTCTTTTAGTTCCATAGTCCTCCCTTCTCTGTCTCACTGTCCGTCCTTCCATAGGGGCAAAACTTGCAGGAGCGCTTGGGAAAAAAAAACAGTAACTCGGGACTCACTCTTGGCTTTTAAGCTCTTGGGGACTTAAAGAATAGAAATATGCTGCTTTTGAATATCCCAAATGTAATATATGTATACCTGGAACTCGTATTTTTAGAACATATGTGTGTGTGTGTGTGTTGGGGGGAGTGGGGGAAACTAGGGAAATCTTCCTGTGTGAATAAGCTGGGCATTTCTTTCTAATTGGAAGAGGATGAGGCATTTTTGCCCCAGGCTATTCGCTTCCCAAAGAATGGTTGTCCTATGAAAGGAAAGTACTCAAGCTAACCCTGCGAGGCCCTGCCAAAAGGGATCTAAATTTGCCTGCCTCTGCCTTGGTGCCAAATATGTTTGAAGGCACAGCTGAACCCAGAGGTCTCTTTTGCGCCACTTGCTTTTCGCCAGGATCTCAGCTTTTCGTCTCAAGGCTCCGTAGCACATGCCTTGCTTCCTGAATGCACCTCCCATTCCCCCCACCCCACCCCACCCCACAGTCCTGGGATGGCAGCCTAGCACTACATCTTTGGGGGGGCTTGATTAGAGTGGCCCTACTGAAAGCCGGGAGCTTGCAATGAATGGAGCAAAGAGGGCCAGGGAAGGCCTGTGTCTTAAAGGGGCTGCTTGTCAAGAACTCTTGGTGAAATGAATGGTAGGCTGGATCCCAAGGAAGCCGAGTGAGTTTGGCTTCATTTAGGGCTTTAAATTCTCTGGGTGGACAGTCGATCTGTGGCTGGGATGGGAAGGGGGGGATGGGAAGGGAAGGGAAGGGGTTGGTGAGGTTCCGTCCCACTGTGGCTGCCATTTGGTGGAATGCAATTTCCCTTCCAGGTCTCTTCGATCAACCGAGTCCTACGCAACCTGGCTAGCGAAAAGCAACAGATGGGAGCAGATGGAATGTACGACAAGCTGAGAATGCTGAATGGGCAGACAGGGACGTGGGGCACCAGGCCTGGATGGTACCCGGGGACGTCTGTCCCAGGACAACCAACGCAAGGTAGGCAGGGAAGAGAGGTCAGTTCAACTGCTCTTTCCCTTCTCCTCCCCCTCTCCTCGCAGACCAATCTGATTTCTCAAAGGATCCTTCAGGCTAGGCAACTTGCTTCCTCCTCCATTTCCAACTCCCTTCTCACTCTTTACTCTGCCTCCCTGGGAATGGCCCTTAAAAAGGATGTTTATCAAAGCACTGTTTAACAGATAACATATAATCAGAGTTGGAAGGGACCTAGTAGGTCATCTAGTTCAACCCCCCACCCAAGCCAGAGACCTTACACCATTTCTGACAAATGGCAGTCCAATCTCTTCTTGAAGGCCTCAAGTAATGATGCTCCCACAACTTCCGAGAGCAAGCTGTTCCATTGGTTGATTGTTCTCACTGTCAGAAAGTTTCTCCTTATTTCCAGGTTAAATCTCTCCTTGTTCAGTTTCCATCCATTATTCCTTGTCTGGCCTATAGGCGCTTTAGAAAATAGCTTGACCCCTTCCTCCCTGTGGCAGCCCCTCAAATATTGGAAGACTGCTATCATGTCTCCACTGGTCCATCTCTTCACTAGACTAGCCAAGCCCAGTTCCTGTAACCGTTCTTCATATGTTTTAGCCTCCAGTCCCCTAATCATCCTGGTTGCTCTTCTCTGTATTTTTTCTAGAGTCTCAACGGCTTTTTTATAATGTAGTGACCAAACCCACTTCCCTGAATACCACTCTTTATCTAGGGAGACCTCCAGACACCGCCAGGATAGTGGGTAGACTAGGCAGTTAAAAAAACCAACAACACTGGAGAAGGAGAGCCAGTGGATGAAGGGTTAAACGATGGAAAGACTGGACCCTAATCCATTTCCAACCACAGAAACTTCCTGGGTGACTTCCTGAGCCTGGCATTTCTCTCAGTGCCAATCTTCTTCACAGGGTTGTGGTAAGGACAAAATGGAAGAGAGAGCACTACAGATGTCCTCTTTTTGCTTTAAAAACAAAAACTGCCCAAGAGCAGCAGAGTTTCAGGGTGCTTTCAAACCAAGTCCCCACACAAGGAAACTCCCTTACAATCCCTTTCTCCCAATTAAAAGGCATCAGATGCTAACTCGCTGATAGACTGGGAGAAAATCCTCACTTGCTTTAGAAGCGTAATTAATAAATGGTGGAGCTCTGAGACAGGAAGAAGCATCCCCAATGATGGGCAGGGTAAAAATGCAGTTCCTCATCTTTCAGGATCTGATTAGTCAACATAAGAATTACGGTCCCTGTCTCTTGTAGAATCTTACTTTTCTTTGCCAGAAAATAAGTGTGGAAGGGAAGGGAAGGGAACAAAGATGCAAAACCTGAGCAGGAAATCCCTGCTGTTGTGGGTTGTTTATACTTGTTCCTTTTAGATAAGGCTTTGGCATTTTGAAACCCAGGCTGGAGTACATTTGGATTTGTTTTTTCAGGGGACTCCAAATTCAGGGATTGATCACTGCTGGCCGGCTCTGATGCCAGCTATGCCTGGGCATTCCCAGCTTGCTCGTGGTTGGGGAAGAGGCATATTTTCACATCCCCTTGGCTTGAGTTCGCTCCCATGAGGATCGGAGCTTCTCTGCTTGTTTGCCTGTCCTCTCTTGGGGTGGCTCTGGTCAGCTTTTCCAGCGTCCAGTAGCCAACACCCTACTTTCTGGGAAAGGAGAAAGAAGAGAGGAAGTCAGAAGAGAGAGACTCAGAGAAAGCGAGCACTCGAGAGAGGGAGAGAAGGAAAGAAAGAAAATCAGTAACAATATGCAGAATATCTGGTACAAAGGATGTTTCTGTCACACACAAGAATTTGTTATGGGAACAATTCTGTCGCTATGTAATTGCTCATTAGAGATCGTTTTGTTTCTCATTAAGGCGACATGAATAAGCGTCTAGTTGAAGGAGACAGCTGTAGAAATGTTCCACAGGAGACCTCTGGACACGATATGGCACCGTTTGCCAATTAGACATGTCAGTTTTAAGAGAACGAGGCTTTCTGGGAGGGACCTTCAGAAGACCAGGCCCCAGGTCTCATCTGTGTGTGTGTGTGTGTGTGTGTGTGTGTGTGTGCATTGGTGGCTGAAGCTAGTGCAGGACTGAGTCCAATACCACCCCCCTCCATCCCACTACTCCTTTGGACCTCAACACTTTGAATTCCCTTTGGGAGGAAGCAAAATAGATATCAGCTTTGTGCATTGTGTGTAGACATTGTGGCATGGATGGTGGGAACAGGTTGGATCCAGGAAGTGCAATATGTGGTGCAGCAAAAGCAAGAAGGACTCTTGTCACACCTTCACAGCTAGTGGCTCTTTCAAGACAGATCTACAGCTATTCCCATGTCACTTCTTTCATGAGCCAGGGCAAGCTCATTCCTGTAAAATGTCCTGCCGCAATAAATCTGCCTTGAAAGAACTACCAGCTCAACGTTTTTCATTGCTTTTTCCAAGGCTTCCACTGAAAAGCATGGGCTTTAAAGCATCCAGGCACTGGGCATTGCTGTTCTCTCAGGACTGCAATGAGGCAGCCTGGGACAGCCAAACCAAAACCCAGAGGAGCGGGTGGCCCATCAAAGGAGCCTATTGGGTTTATTTGTAAGAGCCTCTGGACTCTGGAGTTGCTACCTGTCTGTCGGTTTAAAGATGGGAAAGTCGGGGAAGGTGTGGTCAAAGCTTGGAATTGCCACAAGCAGGGCATTCAGATGGGAAGAGGAGGGACCAATTCGTGGACCAGGGGGAGTTGTGGGAATGTAAAATAAGAAGGAACCCCTTCATCATACCTAATGCCAGCTGTGTTGGCAAACCTTTCCCTGGGGTTTAGCTGTACCCTAGCCAAATGGGGCTGGGGAAGTTGAGTGGTTGTCCTTTAGTTCATCAGGATGACACCAGCTGGAGAATGTTGTGCAGAGAAAGAGGCCAGGGAGGCAAAGGGATTTTCAGAGTCTTTTCAGACCCGAATTTCAGCCAGTTCAGCTGAAGCCTGAAAAATCAGAAGCATTCTGGTCGCTCAGGTGAAGGGGAGAAGGATTTGCTAGGACCGAACCCCACACACTCACTCCCACATGTCTTGGACTGTGAGACCAAACAGTCTGAGCAGATTTGAATCTGGCACCACCGACTTTAGGCTTTAATAGGAAGCAGCACTCTCTGATCAAGGGAAGATTTTGCAGTTTACTGACACCTGTGGTTTAACTCTTTTCCAATCCTTTAGATTGTTTTAATCCTTTTCCAATCCCCTTCCGATTCGAAATGCATATGCGCCCGATCCTAAACTGAAATTCCAAGTAAAGGGCCCGATTTAATTCCAGACTAAATTTCATCCATCTCTTAATCGGAAGCAATTTACTTGTATTTAGTGTTTAGTGAGGCTGACCTCCGCTCACCCATGTTCAGGATGGCATATAAGTCAGCTGGAGGGTAAGAAAATATCTTTGGATCGGGCGGTCTTCCTCTTTTCAAAGACCTCGCTTTAAGACTGTCGGCACAAAGCAGGTTCTTTTCCTTCTCCGAAAGTTACAGGTCGGGTTGTAGCCTTCCTTCCCGAGGCTTCGAGGATCGGGGTATCCTCAGTCAGAGCAGGGGAGCTCTCGATGTGTGTAAGTGGGCGGGGGAGGGGGGTGTTCGCTGAAGAGCCCTGCTTCTCCCTCGTTTGCACTGCTGGAGCCTGAAAGCGGAGAGAAGCGGGGAGCTGGGGCGCCCCAGCCGGGGCTTCCGAGAGAGAAGAGAGGTGAACTGGAGCCGCTGCGCTGGGCTAGTTCTAGCGACTCAACGGGAGCGAGACTCCGGAGAGCTCGCCCGCGTGTGGGAAAAGATTCCGGAGGGGCTGTGAATGAGGGGGTGGGCGAAGATCCGACCCCCTCTTTCGGTCCACGGGCAATCGGCCTCTCGGTTGCGATTAACAGGTCCTCTGTGACTGCCCTCTTCCACCGCCCCGCCCCTCCGCCTCCAGGATGCGCATCTTTTGCAGTCGGTCGTAGCCTTTCGAGGACGGACGGTCCCTTCGACAGGATGCATCCGTCTTTTGATTTATTTTGTTCTGCATGGCCTTTAACCCAAGATCCCCAAGAGCACCGGTTAATTCTGCTACTCGGAGAGGAGTTAGTGCTTCCTCTCTTCGCCTCGTTGGAGAAGCTCGACGGCGAAGAGCAAGGGGGGGGGGCCTTCGGCAGACCCTCTCCCGAAAAGGCGCAGGAAACCTCTTTCCCTCCCAGGGCGCTTGATGAGCTCAGGCGGTTCCGAAAGAGCAACCTTGCCCCCGTTTTAAAGGGGAGCCCTTGAAAGTCTTCAAAGTTGCGCGCAGGCCTCAGGGGAAACCGAGGCGGTTCTTGGGAAGCCGCCCGGTGGTGGTGGTGGTGCTTGCGGGGTTGTTGGGCTTTGTGTCGGGTTGGCTTCCAGCCGGACCTGGATGGGAGTCGCTTCCGGAAGAAGCTGGGGCCTTAGCCTGCGGTGTGTGTGTGTGTGTGTGTGTGTGTGTATGAAACGGGGCAGGATGATCCCAAAATTATTCCAAAAAAGGAATACCAGCTGCTCGCTCACTAGAAGTCCCCAGGCAGGGTGCTCTCCCTTTTGGACGGAGGCGCTCCCTTGCCTAGCCCAGGAATTAAAAATAAAATAAAATAAAAATGTTTGGAATTCCAACCTTAAAAAACGCTCGCCCTGAGCTCGATCTTTTCCCCCCACGGCTGGTGAAGCCCCTCGTCTATAAGTTGAGCCTAATTCGTTCTGAAATCGTTTGAAGCAAGCCTGTTTGGGATGGGGACGCCCGGCTTCCCAAGGTTTCTCTCTCCCACCCCCACTCCCGGGGACCCCCAATCCCCACCCGCCAGCCCGCTGCCCTTAATCATCTGTCCCACTTCAAACCAAAGGTTGGTTGGGGGAAAGAAAGAAAGAAAAGAAAGAGAAAGAAAGAAAGAGAAAGAAAGAAAGAAAAGAAAGAAAGAAAGAAAGAAAGAAAGAAAGAAAGAAAGAAAGAAAGAAAGAAAGAAAGAAAAAGTTGGATGGGAGCTTATTTATTGGCCTGGACTCACCGCATAAAATGCGGAGGGTATATAGGAAAGGAGGGGAGGAGGGGAGAGGACACAGAGCAATGGACTTCAACGCGTTGTTTCCTGAGCTTTCAAAAGATTCCAAGGTTGTTTTTTTGTTTTTTTGCCCTGGAACAGTCATGCCAATCTCCGATGTTCTCCCCTTGCAGGGCTGCCTCTGTGTGCCTGGATTTTAAGAGCCCATTACTCCCATAGCATAAGGCAAGGTTAGGTCTCAGAGGGGGACAAATACGGTCTCAATCTGATAAACGCCAGGCAGCAGCAAATAAAATAATGGCTACACGAGGGCTTGACAGAACAAAAAGAGACATCTCTCTCTCTCACTCTCTATCCGGGAGAAATTCTCGGGTGATTGAGTGGTTTTAGGCATCCCCGAGACACCGTTTCTTATCGTTCACCCCGCCCCCGCCCGGCTCCCTTCTCCCCTCCTTATAAGACTAAAGCCCTTCTATAGGATTTAGACACTTTCTCTTTCAACAGATGCTACAATGTTTTGATCCCAGCTCCAACAGCTGAAAGGTGCCGCAATCGGTTTGCTATCTTTCTTGCTTGCTCGGGTTTTTTCCCCTCTCTGCTAGTTTTCCGCCTCACTGATTAAGACACTAAGAAACTAAGGAATGATTTTATTTCCCAGCGTCTTTTATCCACAACCCCCTTTTTTTCTTTCCTGGAAACAAATCCTTATACCCAGCGTCAGATGGTCTAGCTTTTAGATAATAGGGGCAGCATATTCACTCGCTTTCTTACGGATTAGGTCCAGAGAAGGTGGAACGGGACTATTGAGTGCTTTATAAAGCTGCTTTTTTTCCCCCTCTTAAAGTCTCTCTTTTAAAAGAAAGCAAGATATCTTAATTGTCGTTTCTTTTTCTTTTTTCTTTTTAAAACATATCTGTCTGTCTTATCCGATCAAAACTTTGGAGTTAACAGGCGTCCGGGGAGGTTTTGAGGCGGAGAGGAGCGGGGGAAGAAAAGAGATGAAAGCGAACGAAGAAGTCGTCGTAACCGTTATTGGAAGAAAAATTTGATTTAGGGCGAATCTACATCGTATTTTGAAGTCAATGGAGAGGGTGCCGTTGATGTTAATGGAGTTGGATCCTAACCTTTTGCGGTCTTTAATGCCGGTGCAGCGAAGGCAGCCTTCTGGAGGGTGCATTTGTGGATTTCTTTTCAAGCTTCTCTAACCTTTGAGCTGAAAAGCCGCCAATTTTTCTTGTTACTCCCAAAACACACACAGAGACACACACACCTAGGTTTGAGGGTATTTTACTTCTTACTCTTCAGCTGTAAACCGAGCTGCCTAACTTGTCCTCCTCCTTCCCCGCCCCCCTTTGGACAGCTGACAAACAGACGCTGCGACACTTCCAGCGCTTGGATCCCCATCTGGCCGAAGGGAGAATCGCCGAGCTAGCCAAGGGACCTCGCTGCAGAGATTTGCCCTTTCTTGGCGTAGTAGCCCAGCAATGAGGAAGCCGACCTGATGAGGTCCGAAGGGCCTCGGGAAGATCCAGCAGGGCGCGCGGGGCTTGAGCGGCTGGTTTCCGCCCGATCCAACAGCGGGTTTAGCTGAATTTCCGCCCCTTTCTGTTCCCCTTTTTCTCTGCCTGGTCTTCCTTTGCTTGGGTTGGGTGACAAAAGATCCACCAAAGCGACCCAACCGCTCGCTCCTTGGGCCGAATGGAAGCTGAACTCCTCATACTGTCGTTGAACTGGGAGTTCTTCGAGGTCTCAATAAAGGAGAATATTTGTAGCTCAGGATTGCAGCGCGGGATCCTTGGTGCTCTCTGAGTTTGGTTGTTTTGTTGCAGACGTTTCATTACCCAAACTAGATGACATCATCACTGATGTAGCACTGATGGTGTTACCTAGTTTTGGGAGAGATTCGACCTAGAAAGAAGGAGACATTTTCTGACAGGGAGAGCAATCAACCAATGGAACAGCTTTGCCTTTGGAAGTTGTGGGAGCGCCATCACTGGAAGCTTTCAAGAAAAGACTGGACAGCCATCTGTCAGAAATGGTGTAGGGTCTCCTGCTTGGGTGGGTGAGGGGGTTGGACTAGATGACCTACAAGGTCCCCTCCAACTCTGTTATTCTATTAATGAAATGTCTGCAAGAAAACAAGCAAGTTCAGAAAGCGGGAAGGACCTCTCTTCGAGGTCTCTCTGGAAGCTTAATCCAGAACAAGCCTATAGGACGTTTCCCCCCCCCTTCTGTTTTTGGTTTCTCCCCGTTTGGGAAAGCAGCTGAAGACTCAGGCCTTGCCTCCCAAATGAGGAGGGTGTCTTGAGGCTCCTCTCCTATCTCCCCCACCCAGCTTCTTCAACCTTGGGGCACAGGGTACCTCTCCCACCGAGTCTGTGCCACAAGGCAATCTGCTGGTGGATCTAAGACGGGCCTGGAAACGCATCTAAGGCTATCACCCAGTTCTCACCCAGCCCACCCCCACCTGTTGAGTTGCATCCATGTGCCCATGCAGGAGAAAGGAGGGAGGCCTCCCATCAGCTGCCAGCATCATAACTTTTGGTGGCGCTGCACCCCAAGCACCTTGGACACACAGTGGGGCCCTTTATCCAAGGCCCAGAGGTTCATGGTGTGTGGAGCTAAGGGGGCCAAACATTGGGTAAAGGCCAGTCTAGAATCCCAGCAGCTTGGTTTAGAGGCTGTGGGGCAACAAAGTGTCCGCTTTTTTCCACAAAAATATCAACCTAGAAGTCCTTACCCTGAAAGTGCTTTAAAAGGCAGCAATCACCTTTGGTTAATGTGTAGAAGCAGGGGCCCTTGTCTTAGACCCTTCTCTGCCAGTTGAAGCTTACTTAATCTAAGCTAAGTAGTTCTCTCTTCCCCCCCCTCCTCCCACTCCCTCCCGTGTTGAGTAAACAGGCTGAATGTGTGGAGCCGGTCTATTCACCAGTTTAGGGGTGTTCTTTCTTTCTTCTCCGGCTCCTATAGAAGGGGGAAAAAAACCCCTAAAGAGCATTGAGTAGCCCAGCCTAGGGGACAGTGATTAATGATAGTAGTGCCTAAAGGTTAACATACTTCACTGAAAAGTCTGTTGACTGGGATCCTTGTGATACAATGTGGCCCACTGCACGCCTCAAGAGAATCCTTTTGTTGGGCCGGCCTGATTGTGTCCTCAAAATTCTGCCCACGAAAGTTTGCCAACCCTCCTCCTTGCCCCAAGAGTTTAATAGTTTCCTTTACTCTGCTGGCATTGTGTCCTGGTGAAAAGCAGGGGGCCCCCCCTCGCTATTTAAGTGGTGGTGGTCATCTCAATAGGTCTCCAAACCTCCATATGGTGACCACTGGAGATGAATCCAACTGTTTAAATGGGGGAGAAAGTTGGGGTTTTAAAACATTTCAAAGTGTTTGAAAAGATCTCTACCAGATCCTGTCACAATTCTCTTTAGGGCTTTGAAAGTTAGACGCCATTGTTGGCTGATTATAACCGATATATTGCTCTAAAGTTGATTTCCCACCCCCCAAAAAATCTGTTTTCTAGGCTAGAGGGGAGGAAAAAAGGCTGCTCGGTTTTTTTTTTCCACATAACTTTCTCCTTCTCGTTTTCCTTCTTCAGGACATGTATCAAAAGAAACCCTTGTTCTATTTTTCATTTAGCAACTTCAAAACCACTCCAAATTATGCTCTGAAAGGAAAGGGAGAGTTAATTTACTGACAACTTCTCTCCTTCTGCAGGAATGTCCATTTCTTTTGTAAAAAAAAAAAAGGGGGAGGGTGAAGCAGAAAAAAAAGAGGAAGGAACCTTTCTCTCCACATACACCCCTCCCTCCATTTTCCTCAGGGTCTGCAGACACTTTGAAAGACAGCACAACCAAGGAGCATATCTTTACCTCCAGCAGCTATGTGAAAACAATAAAACTTTCTCTTGTTTAATGATAGAAATTACATTAAAAGTGGTGGAAATGCCCTAATTAAAAATGTACCACAAATGATATGCCAGGCGCTCAGCTGCAGAATAGCATATTTAGCTACTTAGCGAACTCGCTACTATTTCTTGTTAAAATTACATGTTAAAATTTTAAAAGAAATCTTACTTTTCTCTGGTGCAACACATTACAAAGAATGGACAGTCCTTTTATCTAAATATAAAATTCCATTTTCAGCAATTATAGCCTGTTCTTGGTGATGATATAATTACAGCTGTGCTCTGTAATAGGTGTCAAGGCAATGCACACTCATACAATAGTTGAATAAAACTGCAGAACAATGCAGGCACTTCTAAATTCACAACCTTTAAAATGAAATTGACTGTGCAGAATTAAAATCAAAACTAGATAAATATTTTTTTAAAAAGATTACAAGCTTGGTTTGGCTTCTTAATAGCATTTTCTGCAAACCTATCAGCATCTAATTGATTAGATAGGAATTACTGATTATAGATAATCTGAAAAAGTGAGCATCCCTATTCTAAATGTACCAATAGGTAAATAAATTTAATAGAAATAATATTTTAGGAAGGCATGTTAGAAAACCTGCACTATACTCATTTGAATAGTATCTTTGACTTGTTGTGAGAAGGAACAGATTTATTCAGCTATATTTTTAAAGTGTTGGTTAGATATTTTGGAACTGGATATTTCTACCTTGCATATGTTTGGTTCCCCATTGTTATATATACTGACTAATGTTTTATTCCCAGCTATTTTGAACATCACTGAATTATAGAAAGGAATAAGTCCTGTCTCATTTCTGCCACCATTCCATTTGCCTAGAAGTCACTGAATTGCCCTTATAAAATTTCCCATCCTGGAATTCTCTGTATTCTTCAGCGTAGACAAATAATTGCAATAGATACCACAGTCTCCAGTCCTAACCATCTTCACCATACTTGCTACAATGAGTAGAGAAGGTCCTGACATCTACCAGCTTTTTCTGCATTTCAGTTTAGGGTCAATCTCATGAAAATTTTTGGGTGTTGAGTACAATACTTTCACCTCCTGCATTCAAATTGGATCAAAATGACCATGTACAAATTTACAAGGTATCTTTTTAGTAAGTCATAGATTTCAAAAGTAGCACACAACATGTTTTAGATTTAGCACCTATACAAATTTAAATCCAAATGCGAAATATGAGAGCCAGTTTGGTGTAGTGGTTAAGGCACTAGGCTAGAAACCAGGGGACTGTAAGTTCAAGAGGTGTCTTGGACATCAAGACAGCTGGATAATCTTGGGCCATCACTTTCTCTCAGTCCTAGGAAGAAAGCAATGGAAAACTATTTCTGAAAATTTTGCCAAGAAAATTGCAAGGACTTTGTCCAACCAATTTCCAAGAATCAGACAGAGTTAAAGGGAAGGGGTGGGGGGAATGAAATATGGATTGTGTCACAAGAGTATTATTATTCAGCATAGGTTATACCTTTCCAGAATGAGCAATTGGATTACTGTATTGTCACTTTGGGATAATGAAACAGTGAGATCCCAAGACATGGTTGGCTGTGTTTACTATGGTGTATGAGTTCAGCACAAACTTTCTTAGAATGGTTTCCTCTTTCTTTTGCAGATGGCTGCCCACAGCAAGAAGGAGGGGGTGAAAATACCAATTCCATCAGCTCCAATGGAGAAGATTCAGATGAGGCCCAGATGAGACTCCAGTTGAAAAGAAAGCTTCAGAGAAATCGGACGTCCTTTACCCAAGAACAAATCGAAGCACTTGAGAAAGGTAAGACTCATTTTGCATGAGCAAAAGTCAGAACAAGGGACACATAATGTACTGTACTGCATGGTATGATCAATCTGGGACAGACATGGAACAGATGTCCATTGATAAAGTCTAGGAATGTGATTATTATTATTATTATTTATGGCTTTGGGATGCAGTGATTATACAAGCAGCAGGGCAAGCATTTGGAACTGGAACTTCAAAAATATCCTAATATCCATTGTCTTTGTTGTGAGACTTTCAGCCGCAATCTTGAATCTCACTTTTTTGGATAAAAATATACACAAAACTCAATCCACCATCCTTCAGTTCCCTTCCTCCCAATGTAGCTGATTTGGAAGTCATCTGTTTTGAGGCCTGAGTTATTGTTTGAAATTGTCTTGAAAGTTAGCGTGAGAAAGTTCTATTAACTGCTTAAATGCAGCTATTATTTGTTTCTATCAGAACACAATCTATGATTATATAAATCATTTTAATATGAATCACTTGATTGGGAAGGAATCATTCAATAATAATATCTCACACTTTAAATCAAAGCTGCGTTATATGATCTTGTTCAAAGTGTTCCTCTGATGACATTCCTCATAAAATATTTAGAATGACAAGTGCACTCAGAATATTCTGAAAGTTAAAAGCAAAAAACCTACCTTAATGCGAATTCTATGGGTTTCTTTTCTACCAGAATTTGAGAGAACCCATTATCCTGATGTGTTTGCCAGAGAGAGACTAGCTGCCAAAATAGACCTGCCTGAAGCAAGAATACAGGTATTCCAAGACTCTACAGTATTTTTCTTCAGCTCTTGCTACCTTTCTCTTTTTCTTCTCTGTTCATGTTCAAAAGGTGGTATGGGTGACTTTCATTGTTAATAATTTAATAAATTGTTTTAATTCTGATTTTAATCACATTAAGGCTTGTTCTGTTTGGTACTCTGTATTTTCTTTTGTTGCAATCCACCTATAGTATTGAAATAATCTGAAAAGCAGGTGTTCATCCATTCAGTAATACATTAATCAATAAAATAAATGCAAATTCTGGTGAAGTTATCTGCATCTTTCTTAAAGAAAGCAGCGTGCATGTTCACCTTCATCTAGAATTCATCTGGACAGATGTTCTAATTCAAATGAAATAAATATGTTTCTAAATTTCCTATTTGGAAAGTCACAGAGATTATCTTTCATGGCCTTTGCTAAACTTTTTTTGCCTTGGTGGCTCAGGCTGTTAATTGCCTGCACTTAAGTTCCAGCTGCCTACAACTGCTGTAGGCTCGAATCCCACCAGGCTCAAGGTTGACTCAGCCTTCCATCCTCTCGGGGTAGGTAAAATTGAGGACCCAAGATTGTTGGGGGCAATTAGCTGACTTTGTAAAAATGCCGCTTAGTAATAAGCAGGCATATACAATGGAATGAAGGCTATTGCTGAGCACACTGGGTTGTATCCCAAAAATTGTAATCCGCCCTGAGTCTCCAGAGAAGGGCGGCATATAAATGTAATTAAAAAAAAATGGTAATAGATGAAAAATGTGGAAGCGAGTACTTCATGAAGATGGTCTTTTTATTTTCACAAATGTTTTCTCTTAGTTCTACAGCCATTACTGAGTCATTTTTCTTCTTTGTATGATGAATTTGTCTTTCTCCTCCCTGAACTAATGGGAAATATATTGTATTGGCAGGTATGGTTTTCCAACAGGAGAGCAAAATGGAGACGAGAAGAGAAACTAAGAAACCAGAGAAGACAAGCGAGCAACACCCCCAGTCACATTCCCATCAGCAGTAGTTTTAGCACAAGTGTCTACCAACCAATCCCGCAGCCCACAACACCGGGTAATATGCTTTAAGAAATATATCATGCAATTACTCACCCTTTCTGGGCAAAGCCATGGAACACTGTCCTGCAACCTTACCCAACATGGAGTCTTCCAAATGTACTGGCTGGGCATTATGAGAGATAGAGTCTGTCACATCTGGGAGCCACCAAATTGGGGAATGCTGCCAAAAGTAATGCAGTCATCTGATCAAAGTGTAACTAATACATCCATCCTCTCTATCTATCTATTCTATTATAGTTTCCTCTTTCACATCAGGTTCAATGCTGGGCAGAACAGACACCGCGCTAACAAACACATACAGTGCTTTGCCACCCATGCCTAGTTTCACAATGGCTAACAACCTGCCTATGCAAGTAAGTATAATCCACTAATATGCTCTCTGAGCTGAGTAATCACTGGGCAGAATCTCTGTCCTTTGAAGTTAGTAACAATTCTAGACTATAAGGGAGATTTCTCCAGGGTTAAGAGGATTTTCCATATCATGCTGCTATCACCAAGTGTGCAATCTACCCAATATTTGTGGGATCTTATGCATATTATCAGTCTGATTTAACAAAATGGGAAAACCTGGACTACTACTTAGATTCCCTCCCCCTCACAAATGGAAACACACACACGTGCACACACATGCAATAAAGAGAAGGAGTGGGATTGATGCTTTGATATTTACCAATCATCATGCTGATCAGAATCTCTATCTAGTGCTATATTGAAACATATTTTTGTTGTGTTTTAACTATCTTGGTTATAACAGATGTCTAAAAGCTACCAATTGTTAACGGATCACTAATCTGGGTAAAATATTCCTAAACATGTAGACAGAAAATAAACTGGGATCATCTGGTAGATTTTATAGTTTAAATATGGTAACAATAAAAGACTCTAGAACTTAAACTGAAGATGAAGAAAACTAGGAGTAATGCTTTCATTTAAGAAAGAGAGAACTATACATTGTCTTTTAGTATAAAAGCAAAAAGGCAGCCTGCTCCTTAATCCTAAATGGATCAAAAGTTTGATACTGTCCTTCCTACTATTTTTATCTGATCCATTAGTGATAGAAGCACTGTATTTCTCAGATGTTCAAAGTCTGTCTATTTAATAAGTCACATACGGACCGAGGCAGCAAATGGTTTGTTTTGGGAATCTTGCCTTTCTTTCAGCAAGGTGTTTTAAAGTCAGTGAGTAGATGTGCAATATAATAATAATAAATAAAAATTCCTAGGAAAGTGAAATTCAGCACCTTCTGTAGGCGCTCGGAGCTCATATAGCAACTCTGAGTTGCAACCTAGAAGGCAAACATCTAAAACTTTCTGGCAAAGATGTAGATTGCTTCTTCTGGCTGATTTATCTACATTATCTGAGCCAAAATATTGGCACAACTAGTGCTGATATAATGTGGTTCAGGTTCATTGCTCAGCATGGGGCTCACATTTTGTGGAGATAAATGAAATAAAAAGAAAAAAGTGGAAATGTGTGAGCTGATAAATAACAATCAAGAGCAAAATGGCACCTCCCTTTGCTAATCTTACGTGCCATAGCTATGGTCAGGTTGCACTGTAGTATAGGATTTCCAAATTCATATTTGCTTTAAGTCAAATAAGTTGAACAAGTTGCCAGTAAATGGCTGGCTGCTTTCAATTCCTTTGGCTTGCAGTGACTTCACCATTCCAAATCATCCTGAAATGGGCCCTCTGTTCCTATGGGAATCATAGTATTACTGTAGGGCTATTTATGGCCAGCAAAGCTGCCATTTCTTGATTATTTGTTTATTAATTAGATTTATCTCCCAATTTATCTTCAGGAGATGAAGCAGCTTACTTAGCATTGAACCTGGGTCTTCGTTGTCCTAGTCCAGGGGTCCCCAAACTTGGCAACTTTAAGACTTGTGGATTTCAGCTCCCAGAGTTCCTCAGCCAGCTATGCTGACTGAGGAATTCTGGGAGTTGAAGTCCACAAGTCTTAAAGTTGCCAAGTTTGGAGACTTCTATCCTAGTCCAACACTTCAACCATGACACCACACTGTCTAAGATCACATATATACTTTGGGTTTGTATTTCTTCTAAGCACTAGAGTATTCCTTCTTTTAAATATGTGCTTAGAATTAATGTAATCTGACAAAAATTAAGATTAATATCAATGAAGTTTGAAATCATATTCTTATAATCCCAATTCTATAGGCTATGAGACCCTTGAAAGATAAATTTTCTAGGCTCTGATCTCAAACAAGCAATCTTGCTTAAGCAACAGGAACATAAAGCTAAAGAGTGCTTTGTTGACTTCCAAGAATACATAAGAATTTTTCTCAGGCCTCCATGCTATGCAGCTTTTACTAGAAAATTAGTAGACCTGACTCATATCCAAAATATGCCATCCAGTATAGACTGATACATGTATTTTGTCTTTAATGAACTGTGATCAGTGGTACTGATCCAGGGGTGGGATTCTACCAGTTCTGTCCACTTCTATAGAACCACTTGCTCTGAAGAGCAGCAAACAGAGAGCATACATAGAACTGGTACTATGTTTGCTGCTGTTTTGGCCCACCCACCCGCCCGGGCTCTTACCTGACCTTTATTTCCTGCGTTTTCAACTGCAGCTGCTTTGCGCGACACAGCTGCGGTTGAAAAAGCAGGAAAAAAGGTCTTTTCCAACTGCTGAGCACTTGCACGCAGCACTGCTCAGCTGTCTGGGCAGCTCAGCAGGTCGTAAATTGCAGTCGTGTGACTCATGCGCACGCATGCACATGCAACGCAGAGCGACAGAACCCGTAGTTATGCCAGTCAGATCCCATCCTTGTATTGATCCAAAGAAAGTTAGCAAAGAAATTTCCATTGAATGTAAGTCAATGGTCATTAAGGACATCCTGATAACATTTGGACTTGTTGTTTGAGTGATACTGATGTGTTGTCTGAATATTTGGTACTTTCTTTGAACCTACATAGTATGGTGTAAGGGAATGCCTGTTGTAATGAAATGGCTTGCTATGAATTGCCTGATCAGTTTTGGTAATAGTTCAATGTAATGTGAGGACAGTAAATTCAGACTCAAGATTGTTTTGCTAGCATTAGACACTTGGTTTGGGGCTGCATTTAGATTCCTGGAAATGCTTGAATGGTACCTACCCTATCCATTCAACCACATTTCTTTAAAATATCAAACTGATTACAAAATTGTAGAAGAAACCAAAATACCGTAGAAATTTCAGTGATCACTGAAAGACAAGTGTAACACATGCTCAATTTTTTTTAATTTGAGGGATTTAAAAAAAAAGTAAACTAAGGATGTCCTAAGCACTATTTTACTTCTTAAGAATTCACTTTCTCAAATTGGTTTCTGGTCCAGCCCAACTTCTATTCCAATTTTTATTTTGCCATTACACTCAGCCACTAAAACCTGCACCCTAATATATTATAGAAGAAAGTAGGCAGATCCTGAGAAGAGTTTTCCAACGCTTACCCCTCACAGTGTAGCCTGGGAAGTGGAAGAAAGGATTCGATTAAATCATCCAGACACTGAATCCAAAAGGCAAAAAGTTTCAACTGGATAAAAGCAAAAAATATCTGTTTAAAAATGTATCTAACTAGAAAAACTCATTAGTATAGAGCTGCTATGGAGAAAGAGCTTATTAACATGCTAGCAGACTTACACCTTGCTGATGAGACACCATGGCTATTGGCACCCTAGAAATACCCAAGGGGAAGCAGAGGATGTGAACAGCACCTGCAGTTCTAAATAGCTGTGTTGAAATGAATGTTGCTGCTAACCCTCGTGCTTGTAAGCATGCAGATTAGTAGTCAGGAAAAGAACACATTTCTAGGCCCCGAATCATTGTTGCACTCTGAGGAAGATAGCAAGTTATGATAGCAAGTTATGATAGCAAGTTATGGATATTCAATGGATGAGCTTGAACAACTATCTCATCGAGCGTCTTAAAAAGCGTAGCATAAAAAACACCCTACATTTGCAAACCTCAGAAGTTAGAAGTCTGTGAATACAAAAAAACTGTTTAGAGATTAAATACTTTTGAGATCTTTTAAGTATTTCACCCAACTTCCAACTTCCAATTCTATCAATGAGAAAAAGTTAATGGGACAAATTATTGGAATTATATATGATTATACTTGGAGAATTTATAATGCTATATATGCCTCTGTAATAACCAAGCCAATAACCAAGTGAATACACACATACACATACATATTTACACAGAGAGAGAGAGAAAGAGAGAGAGAATATATTACACACACACACATACACACACACTGTATATATACACACACAGAGATCAACTTCAATTTACTTAATATTAAAATTTGCTTCCAGGGCAATATGCATAGAATTATACTGCAAAATGAAATACTTTGCACTTAAAGTTCTGTTTTTTGTAATCAGGTGCAGCTAAATATATCAAGAGTTTCAATTTTCATAAATCACAGCTTCATGCTGACTAGAAGTTATAGGAAGTGAAATGTAGCATATATGGAAGAAAAGGCACCAATTGAAAAGTGATGCCAGTGTTACTTACACAGCTTTCATGCCTACCCGGATGACTGATATTCCACATATGGCAGTGTCTTTCAAATGGAAGGCTGAGGCATGCAAGATTTGGATGAAAAATATTTTGCATTTTTGAATGAAATGAAAATTGCACAAATGGACTCCTCTTAGCTCTTTGGGTATTTCTCCTCTTTTGTCACCTTCTCCCCAGGTTTCTACATGCTCCAGAAACTAATCTAAATGGCGTGAGAAATACATTCCTTCCTTTTGGACTGAAGGAAGACAAGACTTGCAAACTGGAAATATAGATGGCCTATTATTAATATAGAGTAGATGCTTTGGATGGGCACTTAGAACAATCGTAAAAGATCCAAGATTTTCTCCTAAATTCCAGTTTTGGAAGTGACAGTTCTGATTGGACATGCTTCACTGTTAGTTCCTTAGCTTGCGAATGTTTTGAAAGCTTTTATGAAAATAGAGGTGGAGTGGACTTTATCTGTAGATAGGAAAGCAGTGTTTAAAATTTAAATGAAAGGATGCCACGGGTCTGTTTCCATGATGTGTTTAATTGGGCAGAGGCTGGGCTGTGCCATCATCATAAAGCTTGTCAACTAACCTGGAAAATTAACCTAGAAAGATTTAGGATGAACTAATCTCCCCTCTCCCAGTCAATCATGCCATGAAAACAGGGTTTGAAAGGGTTAACAGAGAAGTGACCCTTTGTCTCTGAAACAGACACAAAGCTGCAGAAGGGCCTTGCAGAAATGCAGCTTTTCTAGGCATTGTGTCACTGTTTCCTTTCTACTTTTCACCCTCTGAGACCATCACAAATGGGGTAGAGTTGGCGCTGAATGGAAAAAAGGGGTCAGCTTGGGAAAGCCCTCCCTCTGACTCCATCCACAGTGGCACTGAACCTAATTAGGCCATCAATGTTTCCCCCTCCCATTATTTTTTTTCTAATGGGGGGAAAACGAACTCTAAGCCTGCTTTATGGTGAGCGGGAGGACTTAAAAATAGCTTTTACGTGGCTGCCTTATTGATGCATGTCAGTGGCTGCTAGCACATCAGGGAGAGTTTGTTGCCCTGGGGAAAAGTTGAGTCAGTTGTGTTGGCAAACAGAGCCAACAGAGTATGCTAGAAAATGCAGCTGGGCACCAGTATTTCCTATTTCAACATAAAGCTCATCCAACATAGTGGAACAAATCAGTAAATATGAACATTGCACAAGTTTGTGGAGATTACATTTGGGCTGTCTGTCTGTTGAAAAGAAAAGAAAAGAAGGAAACATAAAATGATCAACATTACTTTTAGTAATGAACATGATATTGGTCTTTTTTTCCCCCACAGCCCCCAGTACCCAGCCAGACTTCCTCTTATTCTTGCATGTTGCCCACAAGTCCATCAGTAAATGGGAGGAGCTATGATACATACACCCCTCCTCATATGCAGACACATATGAACAGCCAGCCAATGGGCACCTCTGGAACCACTTCAACAGGTGAGCAACCATTGGTATCTTCATCAGAGATGCTTTATGAGGAATGCTTACCCATGAGTCAGAATTTTGATTCCTTTGGGCAAAACTTGATGACTTATTATCAACTCTTAAAAAAAGGAGAGGGCGTAACATGTAAGTGTTTAAGAGTCTAAATAGATATCAAGAAAGCCCTATTTTGTTAGAAATTCACTGTTAATGTAAATCATTTATACATTAATGCAAATGCTGTAGTTCAGCACTTCTTTAACCATGTAGAATAATTGATAGGTTTTGTGTTTCTCCACTAATTTGGGGGAAAGGAGGGTATCACAATATAAAAAGATGCACAAAGGTGCAATCCATGTTTATAATCATATATAATAGTACAGTAATCATAAATTACTAAGATAAACATTTGGCAGGATTTAATTCACTTTTGTCTCCATAGTGGAGAAGGAGATAAAAATTAAGGAATTCAGGAAGATAAAGTTCAGTTCAGTTGAGGAACAAATGCTAATGCTTGACCTTAACCAAAAGACCATTGTAATGGAATTTTGTAGACTAATCCTTTTATCAGATAAATAATCAAATATACTTTGTCTATCTAAATAGTTGAAATTTCAAAGTCCCATTAGTCAATGAGAGACTTACAACTTAATTATTATACACTACGCTCCTAAGCTGTGCTTGTGTTGTATTCCAAATAAACAATAAACACAATTCTTATGCTATATATTAGCATATCATTATGTGGATTTTGATCATTCACATTCCTTGTTGTATGATGTTTCTCTCTTTTATTTATTCAATTGTTAGCCTCTTTTTAAAGGAATATTGTAAAGAAAAAAACATGTAATTTGCACATATTTATCTATTGCAGAATTAAATTGCACTGAATCCAATGTTACCTTACTTCTTGCAATCCTTGCACCATCCTGAATATCTGCTGTACTGCTGGATATCTTTTAACCAGTAGATGGACATACTGTAATTATATTATTAAAATCATTATTATGTAAACCATTGGAAAGGATGGTTGGGAAGTGAGAGAAACATATATGATCTGGGCACTTATATACATACACAGATAGAACCTCTGCCAGGATTCAATAGCCAAAATAAAATCATTTGTTATTTCACAAAGATATCTGTGCATGCATAGAAGTTCTTGAAGTGATCACACTGAGCATATCAGAATTCTCAGTGCCTTTTAACACTTTAAGTTGCAGTTCTTATTCATTGGTTTCCCAAAGTGCCCCTTGTCATAGGGACAAGTCTGTCTGTCTGTCTGTCTGTCTGTCTGTCTGTCTGTCTGTCTGTCTGTCTGTCTATCTATCTATCTATCTATCTATCTATCTATCTATCTATCTATCTATCTATCTATCTCTATCATCTGTTATCCAGCAGTTGATCTGTAAACATGCACCCAAACACATTTCCCCCTTCTTCAAGGTCTAATTTCTCCTGGAGTGTCAGTTCCTGTTCAAGTTCCTGGCAGTGAACCTGATATGTCTCAGTACTGGCCAAGGTTACAGTAAACCGTGGGCTGATTTTGCAAATGGCTATATGGACATCAGTTGGAGGTTGATCTGTATTTCTAAAAGAAGAATGACTTTCCACATACTTCTGTACTACAACTGCATCCTGTGATGTAACACACAAGGAAAGACTTTAACATGGACCTTTGTATATTGAAGGAATTATATCAGTTGGAACAAATCTTCATTTTGGTATCCAAACTTTTATTCATTTTGGTGTATTATTTGTAAATGGGCATTTATATGTTATAATGAAAGAACAATGTAGACTGAATGGATGTTTGCTTTTGTGTTGGTCATGAAGTTTTTTTTTAAAGGAAGCCATGATCAACAACCTTTGCCATGAATTAAGAGTTTTATCAAACTGTATTGAATACTTCTACCAATTTGTTCATAGATTCCAGACTATGCTCCAAGTCTATATTATTTCACTGCATATAATTCAACCGGGAACAATTCAGAGTATATTTCTGTAAGGAAAATATCTGTTGAAATTTCCAAAGGCTATAAACAGATGATGCTTATTTGCAAACATAGGGTTAACTTCAAAGAAGAAAAGTTTGATAGGAAAAGGGTAGATTGTGTCTCCGATATAATCCAATTTGTTTTATGTCAAAATGTAAGTATTTGTCTTCCCTAGAAATCTCCCAGAATGATTTCTATAATAAAGTTAATTTCATTTATATTCAACAAGAATATTCTATAGATGTTTTACACACATTTTCATGCATCAAACATTTCTTTTTTGGTCAGCAAAAGTTAATTGTTCTTAGCTATAGTTGTACTACTGTTCACAGTCCAATCATTTTGTGCATCTAGAATTCATTCCTAATCAATTAAAAGTGCTTGCAAGAGTTTTAAACTTAAGTGTTTTGAAGTTGTTCACAACGACATATCAAAATTAACCATTGTTGATTGTAAAAACCATGCCAAAGCCTTTGTATTTCCTTTATTATACTATTTTATTTTTAACCTAATAGTGTGGTGTGGCAAATTTTGTTCCTTGTTAGGGTTTAACTATTTTTTTTACACACAAACAAATAAGTCTTTTGCCAGTACATTTGCAAGTTGAAAATGAGCATTCAGAAGTAATTTTTAAAGATTTTATCACTTATTTTGGAATCTCAGTTGAAAAGTTAAGAGTTTGCTAGAACATCAGACTTACGTATGAAAGCTTTTTAATAATAATAATAATAATAATAATAATAATAATAATATAATTCTCCAGTTGCAATGAAATATTGTATAAAGAAATATTTAATAAGGAGAAAGCAGCTAACTTTTAAATAAGAGTTACATTTTAAATTATGTTGGATAAATTTGAATTTAGAGAAAAGACAAAAATTTTCTACTTATTTCAGTTAAGCTTTAACACTGAAAATACTTATTTTCAAATAAATCTAGTTTAAAGCTAATGGAATTAAACTGGAATATCTGGTTGGAAGATAATTATTTTAGAGTTTGGTTTTTAAATTATTGAATGGGTATGTTTATTACAAAAGTAAAATTCTGTAAAGAAATGAATTCACAAAGCACACTTTCGTAACATAATTTTCCCATGAATTTATAATCTGGCTAATATTTTAGTGCCCTTTGCACAAGACTGAAAAGGTGCATTATCAAGAGACTATCAGAGAAAAGAAATAAGGATACGATAACAATGTAGATTGTGACTGATCAGTGAAAGTGAAAAGGTTTTAGTCTGTGGTGGGATTCAAATTTATTTACTACCGGTTCTGTGGGCGTGGCTTTGTGGGTGTGGCAGGGGAAGGATACTGAAAAATCTCCAGTCAGAGGTGGTATTTGCCAGTTCTCCGAACGACTCAAAATTTCTGCTACCGGTTCTCCAGAACTGGTCAGAACCTGCTGAATACCACCTCTGGTTTTAGTCTTTGGTACTTCGAATATAAACATTCCTATAGCTATGAATGAGCTTATGATCCAACTGTTACTTATCAACACTGCATGAAAGAAGAGATCTGATGTGTAAAAAAATTATGTCCGGGAAGCCTGCAACTTAAAGGAAAAACCTCAAGCAAGCCTTCTAAAAGATAGGGAAGATTCTCTCCTTTGCCTTCATGGTGCAATGCCTGAATCAAAGTGATTTTTCTGTATAATTTAGGAAAAAAATGTAGTTACCCTAAAACAGATTTTAGTTTACTGGTTCTATGAAAGGGACATCCAAAGGGACAAACTGCTTCCATGGTAAATGCAAGAGGGTGTAAAACAGCTTTAATTACAGCACATGCTCTCCACATGAACTGAAATGAGGATGGTGAATTTTAATATACATATTTTAGAAAACTTTGTGGAAAAACACATCTTAGGATCTGATTTTAAAAAAAGGTGTACTCTGATTAAAACAAAACTTTTTTTCTGGCAAGTTATTTTAATGCTATTTATACCCAGAGGATATTTCATGTACAGAATATGTTGATGGCTATGATTGATTAGACAGCTAATACTGAGCAAAACAACAATACATAGCAATTCAAAGAAATGCCAACAAGTTTGAAGAGAAGTCTGTCTTAAGCTGTGTTTCTGTGTATTTATATATACCTGGGAATTCCCTTCTGGAACTCAGTTGGATTTAATTTTGTGAGAGGGGGGTATACATGTAGTGCTGGTCTTCAAGAAAACAATATTAACTTTTTTAAGGTCCAAAAACCACCCCAAAGGAAATTTTCTTGGGTCTATGAATGAAAATGATCTTATTCTATCATTAACATCATTTTATGGTACATAGAAACAAACAGGGCCTCTTGAATACTTTTTCTAATCGGGAAGGGTTTCCCCCTCCAAATTATCAAAGAAAAGAAAAAGGAGAAGGAGAAGAAGAGGAGGAGGAAGAGGAAGAAGAAATAATTGTGTTCTTTTTGGTGGTATCAACATGGAGCCAAATCTTGCCCGAGGGCATATTGCAAGATCACAGAGCTTTATTCCAGATTAATTAATTTTACTGCCCTCCTCTGCTTCTGTCTTTTGCATCACCTAAAACAGAATTATAATAATCAGCATGCTATATCTGAACAGGCAATGAATATGTAAAAAACAGTTTTTAACCATCTTGATTATAGGTTATTACAATGTGTTCAAGGGTAAAATGTGTTTAGAGATTTTAAGGATGTACCTACAGAGTTATTTTTAGATAATTTTAAATTTAGGCTGCTCCTGTGGAACAGCTTAGCAGCCTCCTCAATATTGTTTTTCATTGAAGGGAAGGGGTCATGAAAAATATCTAAGGAGCTTGTACTTCTCCTTGTCTTCTTCTGTCCTTTTTTTTTATGATGGATTAGACAGCTGCTACATCTGAATCACTTATTGTCCCAAGGTGAATCAAATGCCACAACAGTTTAATTGATCTTTGAGTGGCACTTGGTACTTTTGCCAGAAGCCTCATTCCAAAAATGGTCCAAAACTGTCATGTGAAAGGCTGGCTGTAGGTTTTCTGTATTGGTGAAGACCAAAGGAGACTTTACACTGTGCAGACTTCAACTGGCTTGGCAATTCTGGGCGTTGAAATCCATCCATTGTAAAGTCACCAAACTTGAGAAACACTGCATTAGAGAATCAGAGTTTTGCACAGGTTTGTGCTAGAATAATCTTATCTAGACAAGACAAGGATTCCTAACTGAAAGAGAATGGTAGAAAGAAAGAATGTAACACAACAAATAGCATGAATTTCCATTCCAATTACTTTACTGTTTACAAGGCCATGCTAAGATTATAAAGTAAAAGAAGCACATCATGTCTACTGAGCAAGCACATCATGTCTACTGAGCAAGTTCAAGTAGTTTAAAATCCAGGTGGGATTGCTGGATCTGGTAGGATTTACTTACCAAGTTTCATATTCTAATAAATGGTTGCTAAAAAGAGAGTTGTATTATGAGTATGACAGGCAGAAGACTATTTTTAAATAAATATTTGCAAATTAACATTACAAAGCATTTCCCCCCTCCTTTTCTGTTGTAGTTCTGGAAAATAGCAACGTGCATTTCCAGTTTATGTGTTCTTAGCCTAACAATGAAAATAAATAATTATAAATACATTATGCTTTAGGTACACTAGCAGGAGTTTTTGTTCATCCAAAAAAACCTTTATTATGAATGTTCAATTGTTGACAATCCCAGCAAGTCTTATTAGAATATTTATTAATTTTTATATGCATAAGTTGTAAATTCTTCACTATTTCCATCACTTATTAATCCAATTCTTTAGAATGAATTGTAAACTGATTGATCCTTATTTGCTTGATTTTTCTCAAAATCAAATCATAGTTGAAGTTCTGCTTTGCATAGGCTAGTTCCAAGTCAATGACACTTGACCTACTCATATTCTTGGCCAGGCAATTTTGTGTACATTTTTGCATCATCATCATTATTTTTTGCAATGTAATTGAAGGGAAATCCATCTGATGGCCTTATTATTGCAATACATTCATGAGGCTGGATTCAGAAACTGTCTTTCTGAATGGAAGGGCTCTTTCTTGCACAATGGACCATATATAGTGATCATTGGCCATGGACCTCCCTTATGTCACAGTCTGTTATGATCTCCAGATTGGCTTCCTTGGATTGGAGAGCTTTGCAAAGCAGTGCCTGTAAGTGTGGCAATGAAAAAGATGTTTTATAGATGGTACCTGCCTCCCGCGGGATTGGCAAAGATGTATCCCAACATGAACCCGGCATGTTGGAAGTGCAAGAAGAAAGAGGGTACTTTTTATCATATGTGGTGGTCTTGTTCAGAAGCCCAGAAGTACTGGCTTAAAATTTTAAAAAATGGTTGCAAGAGGAACAAATAGAATTGGAACCAGAATTATTCTTGTTAGGGATATTTAAAGAAAATGGTGGAAAAATATAAAATATATAATATTACACATTTTAATGGCTGCTAGAATTGCCTACGCTCAATGTTGGAAGCACAGTTATATACCATCAGATGAATTGATTACTCAAAAAATAGTGGTGTGTGCTGAGATGGATAAATTAACCCTGATGTTACAAGAGAAAGAGGACTCTGAATATTATAGAATTTGGGAAAAATGGTATGATTGGATTGAATTAAGACAAATGGGTGATGAAAGAATTAATGATAAGCAGCCTATAGATTAAAGGTTTACATTCACATAAATTGTATATATTTGTAAAATAAGCACAAAATAGAAGTTTATGAGATAGATGTTGCATACTGTTAATGTCATAATATGTATATTTTTTGATTCGGTTTCTAAAGATATAAAAGACTAATGTTTATTAAAAAAAGAAAAGAAAAAGGGAGCTCATAAATAGTGTTTCTGCTCTTGGACCTCCCTGCATTTCTTGCAGATGAGTCTGCTCATTAAATGTTATGCTAGGAGACATGGAATTGAAATCATCTCATTTAAATCAGTAGGAATTGGGAAAGAATGCATCTTTAAAAAAAAAAACCAAAATTGCCAAAGGAGAATTTGTCAAAATAGGCAAAGGGGAAGCCGCTAGTTCATCATTCTACCTTTTAGCAAATGCACAACATTGCTTGCAAATATAAAAGGGCTTTTATAGTATGATTCCATGATGTCTGCCTCAACTATTTTGACCCTCCTCCCATGGGCCCCACTGATATAATGTTATTAAAAGCATATTTTTATACCATAAACATGGTGATTTTTTAATGTTATATGAATGCAGTTAAGATGTTTGAAAATACCGCTTGAAAATGACACTTAAAATCTAGGGGGTTTCAATTATCCTGAAATTTTGAATTTCTCCCAAATAATCTGAAAACGAGAGCTCAGTACATCCAACTCATATGCTATTTGATCATATAAATATGAGATAGGATTTGTCTACTTATTTTATCAGTATAATTGCAAATTCTTGCAAAGAATTATTTTAGGACATCCTGTTACTAATTTCAGGTGCAAAATGAACAAACACTCTTAAAATTAAAATTAAAGTTGAAGAACTATATTTTATTTTAATACACTACAATGTTTAATACGATGTTTAATACACAATCATAAATGTTATCTAATGAAGAAGATCAAGCCCAAATGCAGCTTTCTGGTATATGTTTTGTAGTATTTCCCAAGTCATCAGCATAGTAAAACGCAAATAAATATGCAGACAGTAGCTAGTTTTCAGATTCTACCACGACTGCTGTCCAGCAATGACTTTTGACATCTTCAGGGAATTAAATTAGCCACCAATAACACGTGTGATTGGAAAAGGACAGATCAATTAAAATAGAACAACATACATCATGTATGTCCATCATGGCTACCAAAGATGCCTGAGATTGATTTGCCCTTTTCCAATCACACTGTGTGATCTAATTTTCTCAGCGCAACACCTGCAGGGGTTTGTGTTAATTTGGGGATAAGCTCTTTTTACAGGGTGATGTTATGACAGACGCTTAACACTGTCTTCCTTTTGTTCTTGTTTGCTTTTGTGCGGCAGGCTAACAAGAGTGGTTCAGCTTTCACCTAAGAATGCCACACATTCTGTTCCATTTATTTGTTTTGATTGGGAAGGCAGAAGCACCTCTTTCTGTTATTTTCTTAAAGGAAAATGTTGCTTTCTTGCAAGTATTGTGGGGACTGAAACAGATACTCCTCAACCGAACCTGCAATCAGAATCTGTCTGAAAAAGTAGGCCATTGAGGAGAGGGTGCATTTTCTAGATGGTATATATGATATTTTAAACAAAAGCATGTGGTCAGAAGGAATGCCTTAGTTTTTGCTTCATTACTATGCTAGATAAGTTCAACTGGAATTTGATATTGAATTGAGTGCCAAAAAAGCCCTCTTGGACAAAGAGACATAGGGACTGTTTCTAGAGGACAACTGGACAGAACAACTAGCATTCTAGAACACAGGAGCAAAATTAGAAATGATCTTGATAGGTTAGCAAAGTTGGCTGAGAGTGATAGAATCCACACCCACCCTCCATAATACCCATCTGCCTGCTCTTTGTAGTTCCCATTGGTGACACCTGCTCACTTGTCTACCTGCTCCCTGCCCAAATGCTTATAGCTGTTGTCCACCAGCTTGTTTGTGTGGGAATCCCACATCATTCTACATCATAGTCACACAAGATCCTTATTTAACAAACAGAGTAATCCTGGAGCTACAACAGCAATCTGGAGTTCTGGCTTTGCTGCCACTAGACTAGGCAATGTTGTCACATGATTTTGCACTTTAAAACTGCGTTGCTTAATTTGGGTCCCGATTGCCATTGTAACCTGAGGATGACCTGTAATAGTTCTTCTTTAGCCTCCACTGATCAGATCAAATTAAAGATTCATAAATTTGTGGACAAGTTCAAAGAGTGCAGTGAGAATGGTTAATGAACTACAATGATGGCAGTTTGAGAAATTAGGATATTAACCTAAATAAAAACCAATCAAGGGGAGATCATACAGTTTTCTTCAAGAACTGAAAGTGGTGCCACAGGTCTGAAGACCATGGTCTGTTGTTTTGTCACCCTAGAAGGTAGGGAAGACAGATTCTGTTTAAATATCACGGGATGAAGAACCCTAATTATAAGCTTTTCAACAGTGAAACCACTTACCAAAAGAAGTTGTTGAGTGTTCACGTGTTGGATGTTTTCACAGAAGCTGGACAGCCATTGTCAAGGATGCATTAATTTAGATTTTTTAACCGAGTAGAAAGTGGGACCAGTAGCTTAAATGTCTTAAACGCTCATTTTATGATTCCCTGGAAATGTCTACTTTGACAAATTTTGTTTATGCCACTTCAGAAGACTGTCTTCTCATAGCTCATTCTGGATTGTAAATGAACATATTGTAAAAAAGAAGAATGTTTTGAAATAATTGGGTAAGATATTGATAAATTTACTTTTTAAAAAATCAGCATTGTTTTTCTGGGATTTTTTTTTGAATTTATAAATATTATAATTTATTACTATGTTTCTGCTTTCCTGAAATGGCAAGAGGTGATATTTGAATGTGAATTAAATCAGGACTTTCTCTTCATTTTCTTTAGGTAACAGAAATTCACTGTAAGATTGGGGTAGGCACAAGCAATCACCTTTTCTGTTCTGCTAAAAGCCACAGTATTTTGAGACTAGCAAGGTGGGATTCATAAGCTGGATTACAGGGCGGCTGTTGCTAAATCTCAGATCCATGGGTAGCCACATGTTCCTGGATTTGAGCAAGGACAAACCTAGAGAAGGACAGGGGTGGAGGCTATCTTATTATATATTTGTCTGACTGCATATTGAGTACTCAATGATTATTGTGAAATGTTTATACTTATTTTATTTATTTATTTTATTATGCTTAATTATTTTAAATATTTATTTAAATATTTATTTATTTTAAAATAAATATATTAATTTTTTATGCAATGTTGCTGTGAGCTGCCATTTATTTATTTACATTGTTACGACTGCTCACTCCGAGCAGACTCTTAGATGGCTTACAAAATCCAGAAACAGTAAAAATAGCCAGAACATGCAAGGCAGGCAGGAACAATTGAAGATAGGTAGTTTGGCAGATAACCAGGCCTATGTCATGAACAACTTTATAGGTGATGGCTAGCACCTTGAATTGGAGCTGCAAGACAGCTGGTAAACAATGCATCTAGCAGAGCTGTTGCATAATGAAAAATGTGTTACTGCCTGCCCTGCTGCATTTTGAACCAGTTGTAGCTTCCTGATAATCTTCAAGGGTATCCCCATGTGGAACACATTGTAATAGTCCAATCATGTGGTGACCAGGGCATGAGTAATCAACTGAAGGGCCTCATGGTCAAGGCAAGAGCGCAACTAGTGCATAAGATAAGCCAGTGCAAAAAGCCCTCCTGGCCAGAGCAGCCATCTGTTCTTTGAGTAGTCACTGAAAATCCGGGATGATCCTCAATTTGCATAACATGGGGAAATGCTACCCCATAATAAAAATGTCTCCAACCAACACTGGCTCAAGCAGTTACAACAACTTAATTTTGTCCGGATTGAGCTGAAGTCTGTTGTGCTTCATTTAGACCTGAACAGCCACACAGCAGGTGATCGAGATATAATACAGTGCGCTGATAATACTGTACCCCAAACCAATGGATATTCTCAACAATTTTCATGTAGATGTTAAACAGAAGAAGGGAGAGTGTCAAACCTTAAGCACCCCTAAAATGAGGCACCTCCCCCTTCATTAACATTAACTGAGTGGGACCAACAACTGATTAAGGAGGCAAACTGCAGGAGAACAGTGCCTCCCACTCCCAACCTCCACAGTTTGTCCACAAGGATGGATGTATCACCCCGTCCTGATTCTGACAAAGATGGAGCATGATCAGTGCTGATTCTATACTATGCTCCAGTATGAAATCCAATTGAAACAAACCAGATAATCCATTTTCTCCAAGATTTTCTATAGCTAGTATCCATCAGCTTTTTTCATATTTTCCCCCAAAAGGGAATATTGGAGACTGGACAACAGTTGGGTAGAATGATGTTCTCCTGCAATTTATTTACTTATTTATTCATTTATTTAGTGCAGGGCGACTAGAAAGGTCATGCAATCACTTATATATAAATTCAGCTTGAATAAAGCATGTGTGTGTGTGTAATCTCCTCCTATAATGGAATGCGTGGATAAGGAGAATGAGGGAAAGAGATGCTACCTAGGAAAAAAATCAGACAAGAAAAAAGGAGTCCCCAAAGACTTAATAACATTCAGAGGAAGACATTTAGGAAGGAATTGATCAGATGGTTAAAAGTGGCAACGTGAAGTTTGAACCTTCAGTTTTGCAAGATCCTGTTAAAGTTGCCTTACAATAAAGTAGAATTAGCTCATCTACTCATGATTCCTGCCTAGTTTACCTGGGAGGGCTGACACCTCCCGAGATAGATATACCACTGGCTCCTTCAAGGCCCAGCAGATTATCATGGGATTATCATAGGATAATCATGAATAACAAAGGCAGCTGCATTTCCTTTTGAAAGAAAACAAATAAATACCCATGTCAGCAAAGACAGGGAGGTGGGGTGGTGATGATTTCCTAAGACCCCCTTAGAAGAGACCAGATGCCATGATGTCCAGATGGATGGCAGTGAGACTTGAAGTTAGGCTCGATGGACACATTGCCATTGCTGCTACTATACTGGAAAACTTGCCCAGCAGTACTACTACTTGAGCTAGATGACCAGGGCTGGTGGCAGATATCTAGTTTCTGTGCTTTGGAAGCATGGGCACTGAAAACATGAGTGGCATGCAAAATCTGATTTTCCAGATTTTTGTTCCAAATTACTGACAGCCCAATTCATACAGATAACCCATACATGGGATTTAATTTTTACTTTTGAGCAGCTGATTAATGATCTGAAAGTGAATATATTTCTGTTAGTCCCTTGTTGTGGTTAGATCACATTTAGATCATTCTGAAGGTTGTCAACACTATTAATCTTTGCAGTTTTGCAGAGATTAAACTGATTAGGGAGATGCCTTAAGTTTGCTATACAGGTTTCCAGAAAGCATTTGAGGAGTTCCCCAACAAACTGGCAGACAGTTCAATTGAATTTTGCCAAGGGCACTCACTATTCAGGCACATATGTCTTATTTCAGGTAATACTTATATATTTGATGAAACAGATAATCAACATGAAGTACAGGAAGTTATTTACATAATTTTTATAAATTTGGTAACTTTTAACATATCACATGATCATTTACTGTTTTGGTTTTGTCTTTCTGCAGTCTTTCACAATTAGGCACCATGAAGAGATTTACTTCTGATTAAATACACATTGTTTATTGCAGTGTTTCCCAAATTTTTTCAGTCCACCGCCCCCTTGGTGCTACAAACTCATCCTCGGTGCCCCCTACCCAGGGGTAGGATTCAAATTTCTGTGGGCATGGCCTAATTTGAGGGTGCGGCTTGCTGGTCATTTGACTGGGTGGGTGTGGCTTGCTGGTCATGTGACTGGGTGGGCATGGCTTGCTGGTCATGTGACTGGGTGGGCATGGCTTGCTGGTCATGTGACTGGCTGGGCGTGGCTTGGTCATCACATGACCGGGTAGGTGTGGTTTGGTGGTCATGTGACTGGGTGGGCATGGCCAGGTGACTGGCAAACCAAATACAAGTGGTCCTCACTTAATGACCAGTTGCTTAGCAAGTGTTCTAATTTATGACTGGCCTCCCCAGAGCTACTTGACCTGTTTTTGGAGTTTTGACAGCCATGCACATGCACACACACACACACACACACTCCCTTCTAACCCTGCTGGAGCAGGTCATTGGACTAAAATCAGCAAAGCATCTCTGATTAGATTCTAGTAGTGAATAGAATCTAATCATAGATGCTTTGCCGATTCTTGTTGATTTGTTTTATTTGTATTTCTTATTTTATGTTGCTGAATTGCATTGACATGTGTGTCCCTTCTTGTGCACAGCCCAGACGTTTTTGTGATTCTTTGCAGCAAAAATTACTGACCTCTGGCTTTGCTCTACTTTTCAAAAGTGCTGCCACTGTCATGTTCTAGGTGCCAGCCCCGCATTTCCATCCCCAGTCGGCCGCCCTTCCAGCCCACCGGCTCCTCCTCCTCCTCCTCCTCCTCCTCCTCCTCCTCCTCCTCCTCTGCTGTCTGATGCCCTGGCCAGCGAGGCAGACCTGGCCAGCTGCAGCAAGGAGGAGCTGGTGCACCACTTGCGCTGGGAGGAGGCTGAGAAGCTAGCGGCGCTGGTGCAACATGGCCAGCTGATCCAGGGCATGAACCGGCAGCTGCAGGAGCACCTGCGTGAGATCCGTGAGCTGAAAGCCACCAATGGGTGGCTGCAGGTGGAGAACCATGAGCTGCGCGACCTCTGCTGCCTCCTGGATGAGGACTGGCTGAAAGCCAAGTGCCTGGCACACCACTGGCAGCTCTTTGGGCATCATACAATGCAAGTCCTGCATGACACGGTGGCCGGCTGCCTGCGCAAACTGGCCGACTTGGAAGGGCTGCTCATCCCATTGAGCCCCTTGCCCCACTCTGGTGCTACAGTCAATGGGGTGAGCCTGTGGGGCCTGTGCCTCTAACGCGGCAGCAGCAGCACATTGGGAAAGTAGAGAAAGCCAAAGTGGCTTTGCTCTACTTTCCCAACCCACTGCCCGCCAGGGGGTGGTACCACCCACATTGGGAACTACTGGTTTATTGTATTGTTAAAGGAAGAGGGAGATAAAGGGGGAGAGAAAAATAATCTTCCATCTTCTACTTCATGTTTTGTTGAAATGTTTGGAACTCTGATGTACAGTGGAGCCTTGGGTCATGACCGTAATCTATTCCCAGATTCTGGTCACGACCCCATTTGGTCATGTCTGGAAGCATGACTGACTGTGCATGTGTGCAATCAAAAAAATGGAGGCGAAGGGGAAATCAGTGCAGAAATCTTTCTGCATCGATTTTGTTTGCTACCCGATTTTTGAATCGTGACCCGATTCAAAAATTGGGTGGATTTCTTGTTCATCACCCGATTGTGGTCACGAATAGGAGCATTTGTGACCTGAGGTTCCACTGTATACATTTTGCTGTATTTTGGGGATTAATAAAACTGAAATGATGTAACATTTATTTCATTTCTGACTAGCACTAGCTAGCATGGCCAGTAGGAAGAAAAAATTTGTGTCAAAGTATCAGAAAACTATTGGATTGTATGTCCCTATCTAAATATATGATTGATTTTTTAAAATGTGTCATGCATTGTTTCTGGCCCTTCAAAATAATATTATTCATGTTCAGACAGTAGCTTGAAAACTTTTGTCGGGAGAACAGTGACTTTTCTATTACAAAAGAAGCACCTAGGACTTACTGATATACATGTCTCCTGAATCAAAATTACCAGGCTGGCTTACATGTTTAAAAAGCAAATTATAAAAATAAAATGGATGCAATTACAATGACTAACATTACAATAAATTGTTTAAGCCATTAAAAATTAAAAGCTTGGGAAAAGAAAATGGTTTTGCCATCCACCTAAATACTGGGAGAATGGGAGCAAGGAGTATGTTCCACTGTTTGGGAGCCATAAAGAAGAATGCCTTTTTCTCCTTACTAATAAGCAAGCTTCAGACATCTAAGGGATCTTCAGAAGAACTTATGCTCTGTTAAGTACAGTAACTAGACAAGTTTCTGGTAGGAGAAGGGGTCTTGCAGATAATAGGGTCCTAAGTTTAATGGGAAATATTATAATCTTTATTTGTGTCTTTTGTATAGAACTGTATTTTTATTCATTTTTATTGAATACCACCCTTGCAATGAAGGTTTGCAAGTGTGGTATTCCAGGTTTATAATAAAGCAGTTAAAAAGTTATACAAGAGAATACAGTGGTTAAAAGGTATAAAAAGTCTGAACAAGAATTCAGCCAGCATGACCAATGTAATGTCCATGCCTGAACCCTGACTGAAAGGGACTCAGTTAACCAGCCTTATCTAATTTACTCCTGCAATTGAAATCCTTTCAAATCACTGAATAGTTGGGGCCATATATTTATTTTCCAGTGCTGAAGAATTTATTTTATTTATTTATTTATTTATTTATTTATTTATTTATTTATTTATTTATTTATTTTGTCAATCGCTTACAAGATAATAAGTATAAGGATAAACATAATTATGAATACATGAAATGAATACATATAAGAAAAACAAAAGAAACAATAGGACAGGGACGGTAGGCACGTTGGTGAACTTATGCACGTCCCCTACAGACCTCTTAGGAAAGTGGTGAGGTCAATAGTAGACAGTCTAAGGTTAAAGTTTTTGGGGTTTGGGGAAGAAACCACAGAGTCAGGTTGAGTATTCCAGACATTGACCACTCTGTTGCTGAAGTCTTATTTCCTGCAATCAAGTTTGGTGCAGTTAACCTTGAGTTTGTATCTATTGTGTGCTCTTGTATTGTTATGGTTGAAGCTGAAGTATTGATTGACCGGAAGGACATTGCAATGTATGATTTTATATACTGTACTTAGATCGGACCGAAGGTGGCGTAGTTGTAGGTTTTCTAGGTCTAGAATTTCAAGTCTGGTGGCATAAGGTATTCTGCAATGAGTAGAGGAATGTAGAACTCTTCTTGTGAAATATTTCTGGACTTTCTCAACTGTGTTAATATCAGTTAATATCAGATACGTGATGTGGGTTCCAGACTGATGAGCTGTATTCGAGTATTGGTCTAGCAAATGTTTTGTATGCCCTAGTTAGTAGTGTGATATTACCAGAGAAAAAGCTACGTAGGATTAGGTTAACAACTCTTAATGCCTCTTTGGCTATGTAGTTACAGTGGGCTCTAGCACTTAGATCATTAGAGGTGGGTACTCCAAGGTCCTTGACGGAGTTTGGATCACCAACAAGGTCTTGACTGTTCAGCTTGTATTTTATTTTCTGATTTTTTTTGCCAATATGTAAGACAGAGCATTTATTTGTTAAGATTTGAAGTTGCTATTTGTTTGACCATTCTGATACATAGTCAAAGTCTTTTTGAAGGGTAGCAGTATTGTCTGTGGTGTTGAATAGCTTTACATCATCAGCGAAAAGAACGCAATTGCTCTTAATATGATCACAGAGGTCATTTATGTAGAGTATGAAGAGAGTTGGTCCTAGAACACTGCCTTGGGAGACACCACTGTTGACAGGTACAGAATTTGATAAGATGCTCCCAATTTTGACCATTTGTTGTCTGTTTGACAGGAATGCTTCTATCCAGTTATGCAGTTGTCCAGAGATACCACAAGATTTGTTTTAGTAGTAGTTTGGCATGTACCACTGAATCGAAGGCTTTACAGAAGTCTATGTAGATGGCATCTATTGCTTTGCCCTGATCGAGTTGTGTAGTCCATATGTTTTTGCACTGTAAGAGTTGCAGATTACAGGATAGTTTTTTTTTCTGAAACCAAATTGTTTGTTAGAGAGTAGGTTGTTTGTCTCTAAGTGGAGGATAATGGACTGGTTAATAATTGATTCCATGACTTTACAGGTAACGCAGCATAAAAAGATTGGTCTATAATTTTCAAGTAGGCTGGGGTCTCCCTTTTTGAAGATGGGGATGACCGTGGCTAGTGACCATAGGTTTGGCAAGGAGCTGGTCCTGAAAGATTTTTCAAAGATTATGCTTAGAGGTTCGGCTATGGCAGCAAATATGTTTATTAATTATAAGTAGGACCCAGATAATCAATTTTCTTCATCCAAAAGTAAATTTCTCCACAATGGGAATATAATTCAAAAGACAGAAATATCTGACAATAATAACACTTTTTTCAAAGTTGAATTAATACATGTCATAATTGTTCCAACTGGAACAAATGTAATGCATTGTACAAATGTTTAAATGAAGCATTTATCACATCTCCAACCCTTAATCGTCTGTCTGTCTGTCTATAATCTATCCATCTATCACATTTATACAACCAACAGTGAAGTGTCTCAGTAAAGAGGAGGCAGGTTACAATAAAAAAAACATAACAAAAAACCCTAAATGTTAAAAACTACAATTAAAAGAAACCAGCAATATTATTAATAGTAAGAACCTGGAGGGAATTAATATTAAAAAACAATGCAGCCATCTCATCAAATTGTCATCTCCTTGAGATTCCCCTGGCCTGTTGACAAAGACATATTAAGAGTCTTCACTTCCCATAGGATATGAAGAATGGGGCCAATTTCATCTTAGGGGGATGAGATGTGTATGATGTTTAAGCCTAGATCAAGCCTTTTATATATAAACATCATGGAATGTCCAAATATTACAGTATTTTTTATTGTTTAAGACATAATATAATATCTACTGAAGTTTGGAATTGATGTAAACACCTCTTCCCGTTGTCTGGCAAAATACAACCTTAAATTTTGTTCCATTCAGTCGTTATCATTTGCATATCAACTGTTGATTCATTATCAACAGAATTATATAAATAGCAATTTTAGGGTTTTCTAGGTCATAGACTTTAATAATCTCTTGTAATAACTTAGGTGTATTGAAATGCCACAGATCTACATTGGAATATTATTTTGTGATATTTTAAGATAGCATTGGCTTCAAGCCCAAATATAACTTTGCAGTTGTAAATCTGCAATTGAAGTATACCAAAGCAAACTGCAAATTCATCCTTTCATTTTAAGCATGTCAAAAGAAAAATGCAAGTGTTAGCGCATATTTTTGCAAAACCTAAAAAGCTAGAGAGACAAATTACTGGTTAAAGAAAGATTCAAGAATAGTCAGTTTGTAATCTACATTCAGTTAGGCAACCCAAACAGTGTATGGAAAGGAAGGGAGGCAGTGTGGTGGAAAAATTAGAAAGAATGGAAAACGAGACTGAAGGGAAATTAACCTTTTATTCAACAATCATTGAGTTCCAGCTTTGCAAGGTGAGGAATAAAGGACAACAGACAAGACATTTTATAAGAGTTTTGAACAGCAGAGCAGAATGTTCTAGGTACTGATTCACTGTCACGCTCTTGGGTTCATATACAGGAAAAAATGCTTTCTTAGAGTAACATTGCTGGGTTTAGACACATATAACCCAGATATTTAGCTGCAACTTCTTTATTTGATCTGCTTTGGTCAGTTGAATGGCACGGGATTTCTGAGGTCTCTAGTCAATTTCATTCTGCCTTTGCTCATGGTGATGACTTTTTTTTCCCATTTAAAAAAATGGTCAGGAAGCCTTTTTTAGTGGCAGAAATGGAACCTTGGGGTCCATAGATTTATGTAAGTGGGGAATTGAACTGATCTTTGCTTGTCTGCAAGATTGAAGGGATGTATCCTGAAAATAATCTGTAATTTCCTTTCAACCATAGCAGGTAGAACAAGCCATTTGCCTCAAAGATTTGGTCAAGCAGGTATTTCTTTTTTAATAGCTGAGTGCTGTTTGATGAGACATTAACCAAGCTCCAAGGGGTAATGTTTGCCAAAGAGATCTATTTTATATTTTTATTGATATTTAGATTATCTGTGAAATATCATAAAAGATAAAGACCCCAAGATAGTTAATATCTCAATTACAAACACAAAACTGATAAAAAAATGACCAAAAAGATGTTGAGACTTTGGAAAAAGTGGAAAGAAGAGCAACTAAGATGATTAAAGGCATGGAGACTAAAACATATGAAGAACGGCTGCAGGATTTGGGTTTGGCTAGTCTAGAGAAAAGAAGGACTAGGGTGAACATGATAGCAGTATGCCAGTATTTGAAGGGCTGCCACAAAGAAGAGGGGGTCAATTTATTTTCCAAAGCACCAGAAGGCAAGACAAGAAACAATTGATGGAAATTGATCAAGGAGATAAGCAACCTGGAATTAAGAAGCTTATTAATAGTGAGAACAATCAACAAGTGGAACAACTTGCCTTCAGAAGTTGTAGGTGCTTCATCACTGGAGGTTTTAAAGAAGAGACTCAACAGTCACTTGACTGAAATAGTATAGGGTCCCCTGCTTGAGCAAGGGTCTGGACTAGAAGACCCCCAAGGACCCTTCCAGGTCTATTCTGATTGATTGAAAAGCTTGAAGATAATTTTACTCATTGGCAATTCTGACTTGGGGTACTTCAGTTGACCATTTATTGGAACAGTTTAGAATCTTGCTATTTTTTAAAAAAATCAAATATATCAAACTGGAAAGGAGACATCAAATACGGACATAAATAATATCATCAGCATATTAACTCTAGCTCACATTCTAAGAAGTTAAGCTATAAACATTAAACATTGTAATCTTGTTAATACAACATGCTAATGATTTCAAACACCTATTTAAAATAAAAAGGGGAAAAGGGCGCATCCTTGTCTAGTGCCTTTATCAATGAAAAAATGCATTAAAAATGACTGAGTTTCACTTTGGATGAAGAAGGTACATTTGAATACAGATTAATTATAAATTCTTCAGAAAATCCTAAATTAGCTAGAATACTGAACATATGTTGCCAATAAATTTTGCCAAAGGCTTTTCCAGGATTCAATGATATAATCATAGCTTGATATTATCCATCATTATTCAAATCAATCTGATTTATTGTAAAGAAATATTTTCTTTTATTGTAAAGAAAATATTGTCTGATTCATGTCAATATTTAAAAACCCAACCTGATTATTCTTTTTTAAAATAAACTTTATTGATTTTACAATTAAAATAAATGAACAAACACATATACAACATAGAAAAATAAAGAAAAAAAGAAAAAGGGCCTTGGTGGCTCAGGCTGTTAAATGCCTGCAGTTAAGTTCCAGCTGCCTACAATTACTGTAGGCTCGAATCCCACCAGGCTCAAGGTTGACTCAGCCTTCCATCCTCTCAGGGTAGGTAAACTGAGGACCCAGGATTGTTGGGGGCAATAAGCTGACTTTGTAAAAATGCCGCTTAGTAATAAGCAGGCATATACAATGGAATGAAGGCTATTGCTGAGCACATTGGGTTGTATCCCAAAAATTGTAAGCTGCCCTGAGTCTTCGGAGAAGGGCGGCATATAAATGTAATTAAAAAAACAAAAAACAAATAAAGGTAATTCAGTTATCGACAGTTTGTGGTTCCTTATTTGTATCATTATTGGTCATATTTATAATTAAATCTTAATACGAGTATATAGTTTATTTATTTATTTATTTATTTGGTCTTATATGCCGCCCTATCTCCCTGGGGACTCAGGGTGGCTCACATCATAAAAAACATACAGTAACAAATTTTAAAAAGTTAAAAAATTATTAAACCAATACGACCAAATAAATTATCTAAAACCAGAACAAACATTTAAAACTAACCCAACCCCCCCTTAGTCCAGGCCAGCTTGTTCAAATAACCAAGTCTTTAGGCTGCGGCGGAAGGAGCGAAGGTTGGGGGCCAAACGGAGCTCCAGTGGAAGCTGGTTCCACAAGGTAGGCGCACCCACAGAGAAGGCCCTACCCCTAGGGACCGCCAGCCAACATTGTTTGGCCGACAGCACCCCAAGGAGGTCCTGCCTGTGGGAGCGCACCGGGCGATGGGAATTCAATGCTGGCAGGAGGCGTTCCCGCAAGTACCCAGGCCCTAAGCCATGTAGGGCTTTACCAGCACCTTGAATCTCACACGGAGGGCAACTGGCAACCAATGCAGCTCGCGCAGGAGGGGTGTAACATGGGAGTATTGGGAAACTCCCATCACAACCTGCGCAGCCGCATTCTGCACCAGTTGAAGCCTCCACATGGTCCACAAGGGCAGCCCCATATAGAGAGCATTGCAGTAGTCGAGTCAGGATGTAACAAGCGCATGAGTGACCATGCATAGCGCATCTCATTCCAGGTAAGGGCGCAACTAGCGCACCAGGCGAACCTGGGCAAATGGCCCCCTGGTCACAGCTCCCACCTGCTCCTCCAAACTGAGCCGTGTATCCAGGAGGACACCCAAGTTGCGAGCCCTTTCCACGAGGGGCAACACCTCCCCCCCCATGGTTAAAGGTGGAACTTCCTGAATCATATGAGATGCCGGCACGCACAGCCACTCGGTCTTGGCTGGGTTGAGCTGGAGCCTGTTCCTCCCCATCCAGATCCACACCGTTTCCAGGCACCAAGACATCACGGTGAGGGCATCACTGAGTTGGTCTGGGGTGGAGATGAAAAGCTGGGTATCAGCTGGAAACCTCACCCCAAAACCACGGATGATCTCACCCAGCAGCTTCATATAGATGTTGAACAGGAGGGGAGAGAGGACCAACCCCTGCGGCACCCCGCGAGGGGCTGCGGAGCCGACCTCTGCCCGCCTGTCAACACCGATTGTGAATGCCCTGAGTGGTAGGAGGAAAACCACCGAAGTTACTACAGTTGTAGGTTAATCTCCTTTACAGTTTAGTATTGTTTACTATTATATTATCTATCTTCGTTCTATCCAATCATACCAACAGTTCCAACTCTTGTAATATTCTGATGATTCTTTGTCTTTAAGTCCTAAGGTCAATTTATCCATTTCTGCCCAACTTACTATTTCTGAATAGTCATTTCCTCTGTTGGAATATAGGATTGTTTCCAACATTGTGCAAAGGCTAATCTAGCTGCCGTGAGTATATGTAATATGTATTTGGCTTTTTGGGGTATTGTCTATTGAATATCCCTAATAGGAAGAATTCTGGTTTAAGTTCGATCTGTTCAGTTGTAATTTCCTCCAACCATTTTTTGATTCTCCGCCAGTATGTTTGGGCTTCCACATGTGGTAGAATGTTCCATGTTTCTTTTTGCACTTCCAGCAATTCGGATTCATGTTGCAACCTGATCATTCTTAATCACTAAAGATAATGACTTTTGTTAGAATTCTTATTTGCTAGAAAAGATGTTATATCTTGATATCTACATTTAGGGGGATAAGCCTAAATTGAACAAATATATTTGCCTGGCAAAGTTCACTAAACAATAACAAAATGTCATCTTTTCAAATATTATTATATAAAAAGTTATAAGACTAATGCTGGGAAAAGTGGAAGAAAAGAAAAGAGAATAACAAGCAAGGTGGATGGCCTTAGTCACAGTGGCAATGAGTGCACAGTTGCTGAAGTTCCAGATTAGGGATAGATCATTATGTAGAAAGTCTATGTGGCCTCCAGGAGTCACAAACAACTTGATGGAACATAATCAATCATTGTAAATTTAGAAACAGCTGGGTCAGAAAATACTTTGTATTATTCATCAGGAAACAGGAATGACATGTCCAGGTACTTTACATTACTCAAAATTAGGATCACAGTTTTAATATCATTAAAAGTCAAAGCGGCTATTCTTGTAAAAATATAATTGTGGGAGATTATTTTAAAAACAAAATGTCTACTTTCATGAAATACAGACTGACTATACATATTTGAGTATAATTTAAAACATTGGAATGTTACATTTTCAGAGGAATTACATGTTATTTTTCATATCTTCAAAAGATATAATAAAGTTTTCATTGTTTTTCTTCAAATTACTTGCCAGATCTGCCATCATTTCCCCAATTTTGGTGTACATATATTAAAGCAAATTCAGATCTGTGTGATATTATTCAGGTTAAACTATATCTCTCTACATTGATAAGAATGCTATCTGTGCCTAAAGAATTTCCATTTTATTTTTTCATGTTAGTTTCAAGATTTTTTATCATATGATGAATTAACAATATGGACATGAATATAGGCCTTATGTGCTTCCCATATAAAAATTAAAGAACTAGCTGTATTTGCATTTAATTCAAAATACTGCAATGCGTCAGAATTATGATCAGAAAAATAAACTGGTAGTGACAAGATATGATGGATAGATTTGACATTCTAGCAATCACTGACATTGATTCAATTATTCTAATTCAGAATAAAAGCCGTATGCACTATGTGTTTATAGTACAGTAGATTTTTAAAAAATGATTGACATTCATATTAAACAATTGTTGAAGCGCACCATTTTATTTACAGCATTATAAAGTCAATTGTTTAACCAACATTTTAATTCCATTCCAATCAAAATACATTAACGTTATTATAATCAGTGTTTTACTGTTTTTTAAGAGGCACATTGCTTTTATATCTATAAAATTGAAGTATGATCTGAACTGTCCAAAATGAACATGATGGAAATTATGGAGAAATGATTTAAAATAAGATCCCAATAGTCTTAAAACAGGACACCATCTAAAATGAACATGCATGATCTCTACTTCCTGATATTCACCAAACAATCCCTTTGGTACCTTAGTTCTATATAAATACAATGATTTTATTGCCAATAAATACATTTTTTCACATTTATATAGCTCATCTTTACATTTCATGGATGTAAAATATAAATATTATATATCTGCATACAATTTATATAATTACCCATCTTATGTATCATAACTCTGGGCAGCTTACAAACAATATGCACATATGCACAACACATAAACACACCAATCACACTCACAAATATAAAGGTTTGGTTTTATTTTCTACTGTACCCTATCCATTCTCTGATCTCTGTTCTCCAAGCTCCATTTCACTCCCTTTGATTTTTAATATTAATGTTGCTGTCAGACTGAATTTTACTCTTGACATAATTCCATCAGGTTGGCATCAGTTCTTTATTACTACAATTTTGAATTTCATTAAAAAGACTTGGTGTTTTGTAAATTTCATTCATTCATATTAATATATTTATTATCCTATAAGACAATCTAATTATTTAATGTGAATGTTTACCATAAAATAGCTTCTCTAAGTTATAGGTAACAACACTGACATAGAATGACCTGCATAGTTATATAAAAGAATTTGTCATGTTTTATTGAATAGAAGTTTTTGAGATACCCCTTTTGATATCAAAATAGCTTACCTGAAATAATTTTATTTTATTTAATATAATATTGACTTACAAAAACAGTAGTTCCAGTAAGTATATAAAATTATTTTGCTTAGTTGCTATCTTGAATTTTACCTATACCGGAAGTCCAGTTTCTGACAATAGAAATCAATTTTTCCAAAGGGCAGTTTATTTTTTAAAATGTTCTCACAATACAGAATGCATTTGTTTACTGTCAAGACACCATACCTGTGAACATAAAAATAGCAGAATGAAAATATAGATACAAAGCTTGCAAGTAACATTTTTTAAAAGAACTGCTGGGTCACAATGATGAAGAAAAATATTTATGAAAGTCATTAACAGTCATAATTAGAGTGTCATATAAATTGGAGTGAAGCTGCTAAGTTGAAATCACTAGAAGTCCAGGTGCTTCTTGCCCATGGCCATCGCACTACATTCTGTGCTCAGCAATTTGGCGGAGACTGCCAGATCCTGTTTGCTTGTGCGGCTCACTGTGTCTGACAAGTCTGGAGGCAAATGCAATCGCTGTGGCAGGAGATTTTCAGTGGGGGGAGGGGAGAAGAGAGAGAGAGAGAGACAGAGAGAGAGGGGGAAGAGGACAGAGGGGACAAAAAGAGAGCACTATAATGAATTTTTATTTAAATATTACTCATTTCAAATATATTTCTGATTCTCCCTGCTAATGAACAAAACATCTGAATGGTTCCCCCCACTGTCTCTCAAACCATTAAGCATATGTCATATATTTCTCTACAAAATTCTGCTATTTTCCACTCAGGTTTATTTTTCTTTCAAGTTCTTTCAAAGCCTGAGATCCAAATAGGTAAAAAAAGGAAAGGATGCTCTTGAGTTGAGCAAAAGTCATAATTTCAAAAATTATGAAACTAATTCCATTAGGCCAAGATAAGTCCTTTACAATACAATTCAAAAGATGTACAGTATATTTAGAGATTAATCCTACTGTGTGCCTGGGGATTATTCTCTAACATGGGAATTATCCTCTAGTGATTTCAGTGTATTCCTAGACCCTCATATGTAATTCCCAATGAAGTCAATATGGCCTAATTTTGAATACATATGTACAGGATTAAATCACAGGATTCATTTTATTCCCAAAACAAAAAGCAAATTGTTTCAGTTTGCAGTGATAATGAATATTCAGTTTGTATTCAGAAGAATAAAACTGAATATAATTGGATTGAATGAAGATAAGTTTCCTTCAGTTACCAAACCAATATTCTAACCTAAATGCATTGTCCTTTATTTATTTTATTGCTGGTAATATGATTTACTTCCCACCAGAAGTAGATAGTTAGCAATATGAAGAATACTCTCACTTTTGTGATACTGTATACAAGTTAGAATTCAAAGGAACAAAATTCTTACTTTTACTTGGTACCTGGGTTTGTGTTTATTAATAACAACTTGTCCATACTACATGATGAGTCAGAGACTTTGAAAAGCAAAATTTAACTTGAAATGGAAATAAGTAATTGAAAGAAATTAAAAACATAAATAAATTATTCTCACCGGACAAAGGCTCTTTGGAACTTTATTATGTAAGTTACAATAGGAAGAGTGCTAGGTTTAGGTTGTCTCAACAATGACAGAAACATATTAAATCTATCTTCAGTTTTACAAGTCAGAATCAGTTAGGCTTTAATGTGTCTGTTTATAACAATAATCAATTTTAATAATAATTCTAAAAGACTAGCATAAGATGAGATCCTCAGAAAGGGAGGCTAGAAGTTAAGAAGCAATATATGAATTGGTGTATAGATCTGGTCAGAAAGTGGATATCGGTAAGAACAGAAAAATACTGGAATATATGGTGTTGCTACATAACACCAGATTTAAATTATACACCATTTTCTCTTATTTGCTTCTTTTTTATTTTCTATCTCTAATTTATTTTTTTACTCTTTTCTTTTCTTTACATAATGTTGCTTATTCCAATGTAAATAGCATGATGGTACATACATGTATGTATTCAATATGTATTGTGACATATTTCACAAAGTTAAAGACATAGAACTAGAAATCATTTGCATACATAATTTACAGCAGCACATGCTAAATTAACCCTGGGATAAGCATTTCACCTCATTATTACCTTTATCATTCTCAACAACAGGTATTGCATTTTCTGGACTGTTATTAAAATATTTGTTGATGGAATTCCCATTTGTGTGGAGAGGTCAAATGAAATTTCCATGTGAAGCAACCCAACAACAACCCTTGGGCTGGTTGTAATTGATCAATAAATATATTGTGAACAAAGATATTGTGAGTCTTGCACCACCTCCATAGTTAGATCAAGAAGTGTAGGGATCTTGTAATTTGGCTAAAATCACATCAGAAGAGAAACCAGAAACCTTCATTGCTCTGAAAACTGCCAATAGTTCAAGACTGTTTATATACAACTGTCTTTTGAGGTAGGTCTTGGATAATGTATTTTCCAATTGATCACTAAGTCCTTTGATTCACATTGATTATTGGCACAAGTGGTGAAAGGGGGCAGGTTTGGAAGAAACGTTCTCTTATAGAATGACTGAATAAAAAAATGGGAGGTAGAAGTGAAGACAGTTTGAATTCAGATGAGACTGCAAGATAGACAGGAACCAATGTTGCAAGACTCTCACATGCACACTTGTGAAAGAGTCTATTGTGGTTTACAATCTGTAATTCTTGGTTCACACATTGCAGTAAACATAGTGTAGTTTGCTTAGTTTTGACT